>JALKBU010001354.1:0-12189 GCA_023091735.1 Trichomonas tenax | reverse complement strand
TTTCGAATTGTTACACCTTTATCGTCATGACTCAAAATATTAATTTGATTCACCTGCTGTACTGAATTTTCTAAAGTAGGAGATTCGCTCATTTTTTAAACTAATAAAAAACTTTTTATTAATAGGAGTGGAACAACAGATGCTATGTTAGTATTAAATCAACATTCACAGCAACATATACTCCAAATGAACACATGTTAACATTGCAAGAAGAGTTTGATATTTCGAATATGTGATGATTACCAACAACAATAGTTAATTCAATGATATGCTATTTAGATAGTCTTAAACTATTGATCGCTAGAATACTAGTGAGGCTATTCGATTTATTCTGTATAGCTTTTGTAAGCCATATGCAAAATTTGAGGAATCACTTCCCTCAATTTTTCAATGATTTTTTTTTAATTGTTGACAGTCATTCTTCACGTTAAGCACCCTTCAGAATCAGATTTCTTGCATTATTTGACATACACTTAATTGTTCTGCCTGCCTACTGCTCACATGTCCTGCAGGCATTCGATGTTGTCATAGCATCCAAGCTTAAATCTGATTATCTCAGATTTTTGACTGTAAACAAACTCCAATATCGCTTGGAAAATGTTTCCCATGCGCGACAGATATGCTATGATCGCTTTAGAGCTTTCATTGACGCGTGGGCAAAGATCGATCCCACGATCTGTTCAAAAGCCTTTCATTCATCTGGTATATACCCATTCTCCATGGAAAATCTAGCATTTCGTGATTTAATTAGTCAAGATCAATTTTTTTCAAAATATTTATAACTGTCAGAGAAGATCCTTGATATCTTCAAAAGAACTAACGACACCAGAATTCATTCGCAATCTGCAACAACATAGCAGAATTTTGAATTTCCAGAATAATATCGATTTTACAATAATTCCCAATATTGTTCCTGTAGAATCTATCTACGTTTGGAACCAACCAAAAAACTACGGTTGGCCCATTTCACGATTCCCAGGAATCATGATATCCCAAAAAGTATGTCTCAATCCTTTTGACTTCGTTCGCATTTAATTTGTAATTTGTGTCGACTAAACTGTTGCATATAATATTCCGTCAAACGAAAAGTAAACACTTTGCATGTCAAATTTGACACGTAAAGTGAGGTTTTAAAATTAGAGGGGTAGGGTCTCAATGATAAAAAGTGACGAATATGGTTTTTTTCTCACTGACAAATATATATGATGTTCAAAAGTTGTCTGTGAAGTGAGGAGATGATGCGTATTTCAAGCATGCGTGTTTTTGGTTATATTTATCATATTAAATTTTCTTACAAAGAGATTTTGAAAGTGATATTTGAAATAAAAAAATTTCGAATAAAAATGAATTATAACCAAATATATGTCATTTCCATTAACCAAGGTCATCATTTATGCGATTTTAATAGGATATTAATTTTTTGCAATTACTGTAAAAAAATAAAGTTTGTAGGCATCCTTTGCACCAGAACACACCTGAAATGCTAACATCAGGTCTGATTTGGTGCAAAGAGTGCCTACAAACTCGTCCAGGACGAAATCGGCTAAATTATTGAAATTCCGATTTCGTCCTGGAGTAGCAAAAACTAGCTGCGACTGTCACAAAGACACCATGGAGACCCATCCTCATGCTGTCTTTCAGACAGTTACGGTCTCTCTTGACTTCGTTCTTGAGGAAAAAGGCAAAATTATATTTGTCACTTTTCTTATTGAGACCCCTCTAATTTTAAAACCTCACTTTACATGTCTAATTTGATGTGTAAAGTGTCACTTTTCATTTGATTGATTATTATACGCTACAGTTTGTGTCGACTAAACATTATACTTTAGTATTCTTTTTCTTGAAATCCAAATTTTTATTTTTCTCTCTCATTTTCAGTTATTTTCAGCTTTTTAATGTTTCTTATGCATTTGTAGGTCATACTGATAGCAATTCTCAGATTAAAAACGCAAAATTTCATCCTTTTTATCTTGATCTCTCAAAAAATTTTTTCAATGCACTCTCTTAAAATTTTCTAATGATTTGATAAATTCGGTATGATATTGGATATAGATTAATATTATTCGAAAATAGTTTTAACTTTGCAAAACCCTCCTTATTAAATTGAGAGCCACCAGTTTATTTCAACCCTCTGTATATGAGGTGATTCAAACTTTCAATAAATTTATTTTTTTAATTAATGTCGCTTTCTAGTGAGATTCAATCCTCACCAAGTGACTCATCGGAATCCGTGGACTCTATTACTGTCGTACAGAAGTCCAAACACAGTAAAAGATTTACAAAAGCAGAAGATGAATTGTTAAAAGCTCTTGCGAAAGACAAAAGGAACAAAACATGGAAGGAAATCGCCGAACACCTCCCGGGGAGATCACCATGCCAGTGTAGAGATCGTTATAACCAATATTTATCCAAAGAAGTTGTAAATAAGCCATGGTCGATCGAGGAGGATGAGATTATTGTGGAAAAATACAAAATATATGGCCCACATTGGGTTAAAATATCCACATTCCTTGAGGGCCGAAGTGGAAATAATGTTAAAAATAGATGGAATTCAGCACTAACTAAGTTCCACAGCATTGAATATTTGAATGAGAAAGCGGAGAGACATGAGAGGAGAGACAAATCAATCAAAAAGACAAAAAATCCGCAAAATCAAAAATCATTAACAGCAAGATTGCGTAAATACAAAGCTAAATCAGATTTTGAAAATGAGGAAACGGAAAAACTTCCGCTTACGCCAGAACAAGAACTTCAGCATCACGAGAAGAAATACTGGTTCTTAAATGATCTGAGATACAACCAGGTCGACCTGGTATCGGAGATGTCTATGTTTTTGTTTTGATTTTTAAAATTTATGTTTGATTTTTCGATGATAATTTGAGTTTTTCAATTTAATTTCGAAATTTAGGAATTTTATCATTATGAGTTTATTATACTTCAACAATATAATCTTATTGTATCGATGTTTTACAACAAAACCCGAAATATTTTTGGAACGATTATAACATCAAAATATCAGTATGATCTCAGTATAAATCAACTATACACATCTTGAGAAAGATAATCATGGTGGAATTATAGAAAAAAAACAGTATATTTAAATTTATAATATATAATTCGCAATTATTGGAAGCCAACAATTGTTTCAAGGTCATGGAACATGGAGCTTTGTTCCTCATCGTTCTTTTGAAACAGAGTCATTATTGTATTTAAATACCGTCGGTCGGTTTTCAAGTATAATCAGGTTTTTCGAGGATAACCTCAATTTGTTGTCGGCTGAAAATTGGAATATAGGATTGATATCACAAATCATAATGATAGAGCAAGCAATGTTGAAATTGAATACTTTTGTAAAGTGAAAAAAGTCTGAATAAACAAATTCCTATATCATGTAATAGGAAATATAATACAGATAACAATAAAAAGAAATTAAGCGGATTTATGATAGTTTGATTGAGAGTAGAAAAGTGAGGGGGGTGGTTGCTAGATTTTGTAATCGTATATATAGAGGATGTATTCCAACATATATATTTATATTGTAATTCCGAGCAACTAATTTTTAAAGTTTATTTTTAAAATAATTTATTTTTTTTATTCGGATAAAAGAGTAAATATATATGGCTATCGTTTCGCCTGAGCTTATGAAGAAATAGGGGATTAATCAATTAAATCTCATGAAAACTGAGGCTACGCCAGACACTACGTGTCATAAAATTGAAGACTCAACACCTATCAAAACAGGTCGTGGTCTAAATCCTGAATGGATTAAAGAACAATTTAAAAATGAAGGTTGTGAATTATTAAATGAATATAAAGGATGTGAAAGTGAGCTTATTTATAGATATAAAGGTTTTTTGTATATTCATTATCTACAGCCAAAGTAGATATTTAAATATCAAAATTTTTAACCTCAAAAATTTCATTTTTTTGTGAGAAACCCTCAAACAGATTTACATCTATTTCCAAATATATATGAAGTGAACGGAAATTAAATTTCATTATACTTTCATCAAATATATGAAATACTCATTAGCAAGTTATGTATAAGAATGTTCACACCATCATATGTAAATAACACAACAATACGTTTCAAAACTCTTCATATATGCTCTTTAATTAGTCTGTACATATTCCCTAGATATTAGCAATGCACAATACAATCATATCGTTTAATTAATCTATCTAAACACATCATTAGGATCTTGATTCAGACTCAATTTGTTTCAATACAATTGATATAAGCTTTCTACCATTTCAAACATACTAACATCATACTGTAGATTCCACCCCCAACCCTGGACTATATTTCAAATTTTAATATTCTCATCAATTTCATTCAACACTTCAAATTCACCTCATATTCATGCTGATGTTTCTTATGGTAGTTCTCTATCGATATCCACAAAATAAAGTCTTCCACTATAGTTATATTGTATAGATTCGAAAATTTACCTATTTTTTTAGTCCAGATGTAGGAAAAATAGGGTATTCTCGATGAAATCAAACAAGTTACGGTCTTAGCTTAAAAGTTTGCAGATGCTCTAGAAAACTAATGGTTGACGTTATTTATGTCCTTTTGCTAGACGTAGGCATTGTGTTAAAGAAGGGCCCATACTTACCCTAAAAAAACTAACACTCCCATTTTTTTGCTTTTTTGTTTACATGTCATAAAAAATGGAGAATACTTACAGCGAGAATTTGCACGTCTCACAAAAGCGTTCTCCGCGTACAAAGCAGCCAGGACCTAGAAATCTCACCAATCTCGAGAACCAAGTGAAAAAATTCAAGGACTGCAGTCACGGATTGCGACAATTGATCCTCGAGCTCGAAGAATCAACAGGAGCGACTTTTTTGACGAATGATCAACGGAAGAATATCGAAAAAATGCCACACAACGAGTCAGTAACGATCCTCCGAAAGGGTCTGACGTATTTGATCAAAGAATACGAAAGCGTTCCCAAAAATTTCGAAGAGTCTTTCGAAAAGAAAGCGATTGAGATCAGCGACTCCATAGACAAAATGAATGAAAAGACGAAGCAAGTCATTCTACAGCGGATTCAGATACAAAAAGAAAATAATATTTTAAAACGAATTATTGAAATCACTCAAAAAGAGAAAAAATCGCTTCAAATCTATGCAGAAACACTCCAGAGGACCCAAAATGAACAAGTTGCTCAGTCAGAACAAACAATACAGGAAGCGAAAGATACAATACATAAGATTAAAAACAAAATCAATGAAACGAACGCTAACATTGACAACAGAGTGCAATCAAATATGGAGTTGATAAGGACTATCAATTTGCCAATTAAAAAGCGCCACAAAGACATGTTAAATGAGTTTCAAGAGCTTCAAGAAGAATATCAAAGATTGTCGAAATACTACGAAAATGAAAAGACACAGCACGATCTAACACGAAAAGAACTCATCCACACACAGAGTGAGATAGAACGTGCTAAGTTAACAATCCAGAAATTTAAAGAGAACGTCAACACAAAAACGATTAAATTCGCGACGAAAACAAATAAAAACATGCGTTTGTACATCGCTGATCAACGTGAGGAGCAGAAGAGAAAGCTGGAAGCAACAATAAAGCACAACAAAGACCTCGAAAGGCAGATAAACGAATTAGAAGAAGAACAAGCGATGTTGATTCCTTATATTGCATCGCTCGAAAAGAAGCTTCAAATAGAGATGTTAAAACTTCCTTCTCTCACAGATATACAGCGCAGGAACGACACAGAACCAAAGAGAGCACTAACGAAGCTCAATAAGCGAGAAATTGATGATCAGGAAATGAGAACTATTAAAAGGAATTTAACAAAAATGAAAGTTAAAAGAGCACGAGCAAAGGCAGCATTTGGAAAATAAAAATATTGTTTGTATTATTATCACCAACTACACCATTCTTTCATATAACTAGCTCTCTTCTATCTAATTTTGATGATTTTGAAAATCATAATTTTTCATTTGCGGAAATCAAAATTTTCTTTTTTCATTGCATATTTTAGATAATATATTCGATAACTTAAATATAATACAATGTATAGATAGTATCACTAATTGTCTAATAATCTATGAGATTTAAATGATCTAAAACTTCCTATATAATGAGTTATAAATGAATTTTTAACCGCGTTAAATTTTGAAAATTAAAATGATTCAAATAATGAAAAAAGAAGTATTGTTATTAATAATCATATTAAACTTTGATGAGACAGGTATAAGTCTATCTTATAATGATAATTTTATTATAATTATATATCAAACAATGTGTAGAGTTATTCAATTCATATATATTATTTCCTTAGTTGCGATGTCTGCTTGTTGAGCGATGTAAGAATCGTTTTGGCAGTAGTTTTTGAGCCACTTTAGAGTTGATAAAACGTTCTTTTTGTTCATATTTGCAACAATAACACGTTTTGGAAGTCTGTTTCTCTCTGTATCGATCTTCAGCTTTCCATTAAGCAATGTGACGAACTCCAAAACAGCGTTTGCCATATTAAAGTTCATGAAATCAATCGGTATGGCAATTGTTGGGTAAAACAAGACTTCGTTTCTTTTCGTTATTTCTTTCGCTATTTCTTCATCCGGCTGTTCATCAGCAGCATCAACCAAAATGTTAATTAAAGCTCCATTAAATTTCAGCAATTGACACATTGTGTCTCTAATGTTTCTAACACTGGCTTTATCATTCTCATCGAAGCTGACCTCTCTCACGCGGCAAGGAATAGAAATAAGGGCCTCATAATAACCAAATGCTGTTGCTGGATCGGCAGAAATAACACCAGAAAGAGACATTAATATTGCCGGAAAAACTGGTTGATCGAAACAAACATTTGCTAAATCAAGAAGATTCTCTATGAAAGTGCTCGAATACTGCTTATATATGGAACGCGCGTACTTGAAGACGGATTCAATGAAGAAGAAAGCATAATTAAAGCCTGTTGCAGAGACATCGTGAGGAATGAAACTCAACAATTGAAGTGGAAATTCGCCAAGTTTCGTTTGACTTATGGATCTCTCGAACGTGTTTTTACATGATTTAAGCAGTATTTCGAGTGTGAACAAAGCCATATTTTTGAGATCTGATATTACCCACTCTTCATTTTCTTCTGTTTCAGTGAAATATCTAAAAATTAAATCCCATAATTGTTCTGCATTTTCGATTGGAATTTCGTTCCTGTAAATTAAAAATCCGATGATTTCAATGACTGTCGCTTTGATATAATCAGGAGCATCCTCTGGTAAACTGTTTAACAGCTGTATGAATGCGAAACATACTTCCATTTTGTCTGAAGCAATCTTTTTAGGAAGTGCAATAATCATATCAATATAAGCGGTTTTAATTTCTTTGATAACAATGAAATCTTCAGCATTATCAATAAGAAGGTGAAGAACAATCTCTGACACAGGAGGGAACATTTCAACGACTTTATTTGTATTCACCATTTGATATGAATGATATAATCTGCAAAAAGATTTCATCAAACTCAAACAACTTCTCATTAATCCAGGAGTGCTGCTTAAACCTTGAATAATGAGTGTTCTGATTACATCCACGGCATCCTGTCTCTCTAAAACTGTCTGGGAGCAGCATTTTATTGCTTTTTTGATTAAGTCAGTTGCAATAGATCTCATGCGAATCATATCTGAATTCATGAAATTCATCATCACGAATTGCCCATTTGCATCAGGCATCATTAAATCTATGAATATTTCATCAGCTCTCTCACACTTAGAAGAGAAAACAACTGAGATCCCCATTAATCCTGCGCAAGCAATTCTCCAATCATCGGTATTTAATAATTCCATAAATCCATCGATTTGATCATTGATAATAGATGAATCAACCAATCCAAAGTAATGCAATGTCTGATATGACTCTGTGGCAATGCTTATATCATTTTCGCTGTTGAATTCGATGTCTTTGTCTAAATCTGAAAGTCCATTTAAATTCTGTATTATAAAAGAAGCAAAAGAAGCTCCAATTTTTGAAATAATGAATTCTTCTGGGATTTGCACGGATGTATAAAGAATATTGTTCTCATATTTCGCAACTTTCCTTAAAAATCTCATTGATTGCTTAACTGAGTACGGATTTTGTGATGCAAGATGATTTCCTGCGAATTCAAAGATATGATAGAGCATTTCTTCATTCCTACTGATGGTGTTATAATTGGCTTTAACAAATGCAGCCAAAGCCGAAAACATCGATTTAATTAAATCTGCGTTCGATTCATTCGTTACTTGATCGAAATAGTTGATGCAAATTGTAATAAACTCGCTGTTAGCCCATATTGTTCTGTTAAACATTCTAATGCAAATATTTTCAATGAGATTAAAGATATATTCAAATGAATCGGGAATGCTTAAATAAACACCGAACAATTTTAGTATAACTGCCACTATTTTTGCTCTGTCAACTATTGTCGTAAGTGAATTTAGCATTTTTCGGCCAAATAATTCAGATAATGAATTCAAAATCACGAGTTTTGAGTTTAAATCTGAATTTTCGACAAATAATAGGTCTGTTACTGTAAAGAAATAATTTGATGTATGTAAAAATGTTAAATCATAAGCGATTAACTTGGCCAATAAAATTGAAACGTAATTCATTATGTTTTGATCGAAATTGATATTTGTATTCAATAACAAACGTATCAATGCTGACTTCAGTGCTTCATCTTGTTGGTAATTATCGTTAAAATTGCGCCAAAATTCGAAAGTTTTTGCGAATGTGTCGAGTTTTGATCCTTCAAGTATTGATTTAACCTGAGTGAGTCCTAAAATAAAGATCATTCTATTTAAATTCGGATTTAACAAAGAAATTGAACTCATTAAAAATAATTTTGGGTCCTGGAATCGAAATTGTTGCAGGATATTCAGCGCTTCCTGACTTGGGTTAGTGCTGTCATTAGCACTTGCAACCAATTCCAAGAATTGTTCCGGAGAAAAATTCATAAATATAATGAGTGAAAAAAGGGGCAAACGCGGGTAAAAAGGGGGTAAACACCTCCTTAGAAGCATAATTAAGCCCCCAAACTCTACCTGTGATCTGTATACATCATTCTAAAACCAATATAATGAAATAAAGTCTAAGTTTAAATTTTTAATTTCAATATGTTATAAAGTTGTATATTATTCAGCAAGTACAATATACATGAATTGCATGTTACTGCTATTCACTCTTTTTGCATTTGGTGCTGTTTTTTGGTTGTCCTAGCATTGACAAACCGAATTTACCTTACTTGTACCAATATGGCGAAGGTTGAGCTGCGTTTCAGCATTGCATTCGGAAACAATGCTCTTGTAGATGCATGACTTCGGTTGGTTCATCCTAATTTGTATCGAAGTTGGCAAGATCGTGTAGCGTGTATTCTCAAGTGCTGACAGCTATCCAAGGCTTCTGCTACATGCACTGCCTAAGCTTTACGTCGTGATTATCGTGTTTGACTACTTAGTCAAGAGCAAATACGGATAGTAACTTCTCTGACCCTTGCGTTTCCTGCATAAGCATCCACGTACCATATGCAGGTGCTTGCAGAGTTGCATGGAACTCAAATTCTTTATCAGAAGATGAGTCTTTGGGGTAACTTGTGCGAAAGTTCCATAAAAATTTTTGGACGATAAAAAATTTTAAACGTGTGTTGATTTTACGCGTTTGCCCTATTTTGAATGGTTTCGACATTTGTCATTCTGGCACTTTACATTTCAAGGTTATTTGGCTTTTAAAAAACTATTTTACTGTGCTTTTAGTAAATATATCATACATGTCATATAAAATTATCGATTATTATGAAGTTTTCACATTTTAGGCCGAAAATTAAAATCTCAGTAGTATATGTAGGGGGTTGGTTGCCAAAATTTGCAAAACCACTTATGACCCCATTTTTGAAGGTTTTAAGTCAATATTTCCGACAACCTAAATTATTTCATTTTACATTTCCACAAGTTTGCAAATTGAATGTGGTAATTAGATTGTGAAACTGTTCACAAGAATTCATTTATTTTAACATCAAAAGATTTGGTTGGTTTAAAGTTTAGTATTACTGATATACAATAATGAATGAAGTAATCAAGGCGAGGGCTCTTTGAGCCTGGACCCAAAGGTCCTTTTTTCAAGTTTGCATAATCAGAAAGATATATTTGATAATCAGAATATGATATTATTTCTTTTGTAAGTGCTGAATAAAATGACTCTTGAGTGAATGGTTCAGTTTTGAATAATTCAGTTTCCAAGTTCTCCAATGTGATGAATTGATACGGGAAGAATGCTTTTTGGCGTTGAGGCACATCAGAGCCGGAGTTCGTGGGACCTTTACCGCGAAGCCGAACGCACTTTGTGCTTGAGGGACAAAGTCCCGAATTCTCTGATGAACCGAAATCTTGAGTGAATTGGTCTAATGTTCCACCAGCTATATAATTCCTGATATCAATAAATCTTAAACTATAAGGGTTGTCATGTTTTTAACCATTACTTGTTTAAATTGTGATGAGAAACCAAGGAGAGATTTTATTTTTCATTTTGCTGTGTTTAAATCACGAAGGATGAGGTTTAAATCAAATTTTCCAGAGTTGAAACCTATAACATTGACAGTATTAAATTCTTCATTTAATAATTCATTTAATTGCTCATTACTTCTTAATGAAGAGTATTGTTTAATATTTGCTTCTGAAACTTCCGCAGCAACATCAAATAATTACTCAATCCAATCAGCAATGAATGAATCAGATGAGACTAAACAAAAGTTTTTAGTGAATGTTTTGGAATCTGTTTTAACTGTTGATGAGTTAGTAAATAGATGTTCGCAGAATCCACGACTGCGCCGTGGCTTCTCCGAACATCTTTTTAAATATATTTACGACAAAATTAGTTTTACAAGTTAGTGTTCCCCCCATATAAAAAATAAATTTTTGAATTTCTACAAAATTAACGTTAATTTTGATTTTGGAATTCCTGACTTTATAAAATTTATTCAGTTTTGAAAATAATCCACGACTGCGCCGTGGCTTCTCCGAACATCTTTTTAAATATATTTACGACAAAATTAATTTTACAAGTTAGTGTTACCCCCTATATAAAAAATTTATTTTTGAATTTCTACAAAATTAACGTTAATTTTGATTTTGGAATTCCTGACTTTATAAAATTTATTCAGTTTTGAAAAAAATAACTCGAGTTCTGCAAACATCTTTTTAAATAATTCCCGAACTCACAAATTACGAAAGTAATAATTTATTAATACAAATATTTACGATAGAGTTAGTTTTACAAGTTAGGTGCCACCCATATAAAAAATAAATTTTTGAATTTCTTACAAATTAACGTTAAAATTAATTTTGGAATTCCTGACTTTATAAAATGAAATCAGTTTTAAAAATAATTTATGACTAACTAACTAAGAAAAGAAAGCGAAAGGAATTTATGAAGTCAGAAATTTTAAAAAATAATTTTAGTGGTTATGAGAGAAAATTTATTTGGGTTTAAAAATAATTTATGACTAACTAACTAACTAAAAAAAGAAAGCGAAAGGATTTGGGGGTAAGGAAATTTTGAAAAATAATTTTAGTGGTTATGAGAGAAAATTTATTCAGTTTTAATAAACCCTTTACCACGTGTAAACAGTAATGTATTGAGGCATGTAATCAGTACCTGAACCAGTGTCAGCAGTGTTTCCGTAAACTGAATGAATGTGACTTCCTGCATGATCAATGATTAAACCCGTGTTGTATTCTCTGGGATCTGATGAAATATCATAACGCGAAATTGTTTCTTTTCCTCCGTTACCACATCCGTAATAACCTCTATTACTGATTAAATGAGTATGAGCTCCTGCCATTGATGTTGTACCCGAAAAGTCATGATTGTGTGTAGGTAAGTTATTTACTGAAATCTTTTTACTTCCTCCTGTTTCTCTTGATGAATTAGCACAATATAAGAAACGATCAACTATTGGCTCCCATTCACCGAAACCAAATATTTGAGCAGGATTTACATTATTCATTGATGTGTAAATTGAACCAACAGGATAAATTGTCATTAATAATTCATATTTGTTATTTAATACATCCTTCTTTAAATTCATTATTTCCCTATTGAATGTTTTTAATAAATTCCAAACACTAGTTTCAGGATTAGTTGAAGGTGCATCTGTTCCCAATACCTGCTTAATTATTACATCATCA
>JALKBU010001353.1:0-12189 GCA_023091735.1 Trichomonas tenax | reverse complement strand
TTCAAGAATCAACACAAAATTTATTAGACGGTGATTTCGATGAAACATTATCAGAAGAAAGAACAAAATTTATTAAGAAACATAAATTGCAATTTATTGAAGATATTTACCATTGTATTCTATTATCTCCACCCATTGATGAAGAAAAATTTAAGACAGGATTAAAACATGTATCATATGGAAAAAATACAATCAAAAAAGAAGATCATGAATTATATATTAATTATTATTTAAATAAATTGACGGGTGTTGATAAAGTTTTTGAACTACATGATAAAATCGCTAACGAAACATTAGGTACTTATAAAATATTGTGTGTTTATGGTTTCATTGTTGAAGATTCACATAATGTCGCATATGAAAGAACTGCACCAAAATAGGATGAAGTCGAGAGATCAATTCCTTTTGTTATCAAAAATGCAAAAGATATGAAAACATATAAGCACTATATTAATTCTTTCATTTCTGAAAAGATGGAAGCAACTCATAAATCATCATCACATCATTATATCGTTATCTATACATTCCATTTTAAAGTAATCAAATTAAATAAAACAGGAATTAAGTTTAATGTTTCTGGTTATACATTTCTGAGTAAATTAAGATGTGTTCATCATATTCAGGATGTTAAAAACTTATGTTATTTTAATGCATTATTTGGAATTTAATTTTATTTTTATTCTTACTTAAATGAAAATAGAAGATTTAACAAAAAGAATAAACATTATTGAGGGTAGAATAAATCAAATTATTGAGGTTTTAAATTCAGCTTAAAGAGATTCGCCGCTTTGCGGCAAGATGGCAGAGCCTCCAGGCTCGAAGAGCCGTTCAAAATCAATTTCGATCTCCTCAAAATCTTCCTAAATATTACATTTTTCAGCTAATTTGTTTACCCTTTTTACTCTATCTTCGCTTAATACCTTTTCTAATTTCTTCTGCAACTTTTCATTTCCTAATTCTTGTATTGTCTCATCTTTAGATTCTTCAAAGACCTTAATTGATATTTTAATGTATTTATTCATTCGCTCAAATGTGATTGTTACCATCTCTATATAGTTGCTTTTATACTAATTAAAATATTAAATAATAAAAAAATTAACTTAATTTTTTCCCTCTATATATATATTAGTTATTGTCCTCTCTATATATAATATGTAAATTCTGGCAATCTGCCCCCAAACATATACTACTATCAAAAAGTTTCAATATGTTTATTTTTTTCCACTTTATAACGATAATTTAATGGTGATAGGCAAATTTCAACTCAGACTTTGGATAAAAATTATTCAAAATTACTGTAATTAATAATTTTTATATTCCAACTAAACCAAATACAAAAATGGCTAAATTACAATAAAACTTTGAATATGGAAGATTTTGATAATTTAACAGTGTTTCATAACAATATACTTTTGGTTTGATCCATATTTCATTAAAATAATCAGTAACAGTTGATAATATTTTCCCATTTCCAGTTGATGAAATATTGAAATAATTCTGCTTAATATAACTGTTTTCGACACTTAATGTTCCAAGATCGGAAAAGAAAAACCAATTGCATGAATTATTAACAAAATAGCAATTCCTAATCACTGTATTTCCAATCCAATTGTATATCATTGAAGGATTGTGATATTGACCACAGTCCATATTATTTAAAATATTATTCGAATATAATTCAGTTTTTGAAGATTTCGCAAAGTGTAGGGTAATTGCTCCAAGATTATTTTTCTCAAATATTGAATAATTCAAATGACTTTTTTGACAGCTATAAAACACATGGAGTGAATATGTAACTCTGCAACTTGAAACATTTATTTCTTTTACATTCCAATTACCAGACATCATTCTTATAACAAGTGAACTTCCTGAGCATGCATAAATACATGAATTATTATGAAAATTAATGCTTGTTGAAGACGGAGTACAATAGTAAATGGATGATTGAGTTAAATTTGATGAATTCGTGATTAAATTATGTGTAAGTTCATTAGAAGATGAGCTTTTAATCCCATATCCAATACCGTGTAAACGTAGAATGCATGAATTGACGTATAATGAAGAATACGAATTTGTTACATTTATCGAATAACCTCTGATCCCTTCAAAAACTGTACAAACTACAACATAAGACATTGCTTATATACATAAAATGATATTTATTTACATAAGTATCGCAGAAATGAAATGTAAACACATCATAAAAAATAAAAATGTAAGGACTTACATTATAACCTTATCGTTCTAATAATTTTTCGAGATTTCGGTCTTACCGACAATGACGTGCTTGGATGGTGGCATTGATACATATAGAATATGGATCATACGTCAACAAGCGATAACACCATGGTTTCAAACTGGAACAAAGATGCGAGTTGTATCTCAGTAACCAGAATGAAAATTATGATTTTCTTTGATGAAATCAAAGATACAAAAGGACTTAAAGAAGAATATGATGTTAAATCAACCACAATTTTATCCGACCAAACAAAAAGTGAGATTGAATAGTTTACAGTTGCGGAAAGGTGACAGGTCTCGTAATATTTAAGATTAAAGTCGCGGGATAAAGGGGCAAACGCTGTTGTATTTGGGGAATATTTTAGGTTATATAGGCTCTATATAGCATTCTAAAGCCATATACACCATAATAACTTTTTCCACTCAAAATGGGGCAAACTAGTAAAATCAACACACATTTAAAAAATTTTTATGGAACTTTCGCGCAAGTTACCCCAAAGACTCATCTTCTGATAAAGAATTTGAGTTCTGTGCAACCACGCAGATACCTGTATATGGTACCTGAATGCTTATGCAGGAAACTCAAGGCTCAAAGAGGTTAATATCCGTATTTGCTCTTGACTAAGTAGTCAAACACGATAATCACGATGTAAAGCTTAGCTAGTGCATGTAGCGGAAGCCTTAGATAGCTGCTGACAGAGAATTCACATTACACGATCTTGCTAGCTTCGATACAAATTAGGATGAACCAACAGAAGTCATGCATCTACAAGAGCATTGCTGCCGAATACAATGCTGAAACACAGCTCAATCTACGCCAGATTGGTACAATTAAGGTAATTAAGATTGGTCAATGCTAGGACAACCAAAAAAACAGCACCAAATGCAAAAAGAGTGAATAGCAGTATCATGCAATTCATGCATATTGTACTTGATGAATAATATACAACTTTAGAAAGTATTGATTTTAAAAATTTAATCTTAGACTTTATTTCATTATATTAGTTTTGGAAGGATGCGTATAAATAGCAGATAGAGTATGGAGGCTTAATTATACTTGTAAGGGGGCGTTTGCCCCTTTATCCCGTGTTTGCCCCTATTTTCCCTGACTATATTTGTAAAACATAGATTATTTGTTTTGATAATGTTGGAATTATGAATGTCCTTTCGCGCATATTGTCTAAATAAACACATCGGCCAAATGAATTCCATCGTTACATTTATCACCTTAATCCATCAATGTATCAGAAAATAATAATAAAGCAAGTTTATATTCAAAATTCAATCAGAATTAAAACAAACGTTGATAAGTTATGGTAAAACTCTGAATATGGAAGATTTTGATAATGTAATAGCGTGTCATTGCAATTCATGTTAGGTTGAATTCTTATTTCATTAAAATACTCATTAACAGTTGATAAAATTTTTGCATTCCCTGTTGAAGAAATTTTAAAACGATTGTGTATAATATAACAACTTTCAACAGTTAAGGATCCACGATCAGAAAAGAAAAACCAATTGCATGAATTATTGACAAAATAGCAATTGCTAATCACAGTATTACTTTCAACATCATACACCATCGATGGCATTTGATAATTTCCTCTGTCGGTATTGTTAAAAATATTATTTGAATATGCATCACACTTAGCAGAGCTTGCAAAATGAAGGGTAATAGCCCCAACGTTATTTTTCTCAAACAATGAATAATTTAAATTGCCTTTTTGACAGCTATAAAACACATGGAGTGAATATGTAACTCTGCAACTTGAAACATTTATTTCTTTTACATTCCAATTACCAGACATCATTCTTATAACAAGTGAACTTCCTGAGCATGCATAAATACATGAATTATTATGAAAATTAATGCTTGTTGAAGACGGAGTACAATAGTAAATGGATGATTGAGTTAAATTTGATGAATTCGTGATTAAATTATGTGTAAGTTCATTAGAAGATGAGCTTTTAATCCCATATCCAATACCGTGTAAACGTAGAATGCATGAATTGACGTATAATGAAGAATACGAATTTGTTACATTTATCGAATAACCTCTGATCCCTTCAAAAACTGTACAAACTACAACATAAGACATTGCTTATATACATAAAATGATATTTATTTACATAAGTATCGCAGAAATGAAATGTAAACACATCATAAAAAATAAAAATGTAAGGACTTACATTATAACCTTATCGTTCTAATAATTTTTCGAGATTTCGGTCTTACCGACAATGACGTGCTTGGATGGTGGCATTGATACATATAGAATATGGATCATACGTCAACAAGCGATAACATCATTATAACCTTATCGTTCTAATATAAGGTTATTGAAATTCTAACAATATCAGAATAATCAATGGGAGGTGGGAACTTAATCTTTTTTTTGATTTGATATGTGCGTTCAACAAAAGATTCAGACGGAATTCCAGCAGCAAGATAATCTAGAATTTTTGATCTATCATTTAAATAGGCAATTTTTATTGAGTTCATTTTATAGAATGCATTTTTCTCAACTATCGCATTAGAAGTTTGGCATTTCGTAATTGACTGCCTTTGATACAGATTCGCCCTTTCCACCTCAAACGGTACAAGCTAGAAAATTCGAATTCTGGATTAAATTGCACATTAAATCACTTCCTGATAAAAAATGCCCTATTTGTTAACATATTAAATTTGTATTCATTAATAAAATATCGGCCATTTTCAGAACTCGATATTAAACTATTTTGTTGGATATATTAATGGGTGGGTTGAAATAGATCAACCCCAGTATGTGCATGACTCTTTATCATTAAATGCAATAAATGGTTCAGCATGAAATAAAGAGAATTGTAATAAAAATAGCATAAGGTTGATTTTATGAAGGTTGGCTTTAAGGTTATTGAATGGAATTAAAAATTCGAAAAACTAAAAATCAGACTAATTCCATTATTTGCAACAAAACATTTCAGATATCGAAATTGCGCAATATCATTACATGTTTCCAAATTTGAACTGCTCTCAAAAAGTTTTAATAGGTCATTCAATGAAATATTTGGAACATTATTGTACATAATTATTGTTGAATTGACACCATCGTTTTCTTTGATGAGTATACTATCATAATATGAATTAATGATCTTGATGACTTCGCCGCTTGTTGTATAACTGCACTCATTTTCAAAAATAAAGCAATGATCAATAGTGATATTAGCTGGTGTCCAAATAGCATAGATTATTGGTGAAATTTCACTATTGGTAATATTATTATGAATGAATTTACAATAATAAAATTTGCTTTGTTGTGGCTTAAAAAGAATAAATTAGATTCAATTGCGGTGTTATTATCAAAATTGCAAAACCAAATATTAGCAGTAAATGGTGAAGGTAATTCGGCAAAAAAGCCTAAAACTGGATAAAAATTTCCTTTCACAGTGCTAAAATTGGAATGTGATATTTTAGAAATATTTGGATTACCCCGATCAATATATGCCAAGCCAGGTTTCTCCGATCCACGTTCAGATATTGAAAAGTATTCTGTTAAATCAATGTTGTCAGCCCTAGAAGCAACAGCAATTCCAAAAACTGAACTATATTCTCTCGTGGAAACATTTCCAACATTTGAAATAGAGGATATAAGCTGAATTATTGATCCTTTTTTATAAAAACAAACACATCCATAAAGGAACATTCAGAATGCAGAAGTTTGAAAACATTGCAATCCATCCCAATATCGTAATACTCATTAATATTATATTATGCTATCCAAATAGCGCATTCATCTAGATCGGAAAATTGACATCTGTAAACCATATAATAGTGGAGATAGCTTTCAGCAGATCGAATTGGATTGATCCAAACATTTGGATCATTTTCAAAATTACCGTCAAAAAATCGATTACATAAGGCTTCTGGGGATGAAGCTTCATCATCTCTAAATGTTTGATGGATCAATTGATAATGATTAAATGAATCATTAAACCTTTATATAGATGTTCTTACAGTCGTTTTCACATGTCAAAAAATGTTTATAAAATATTTTACATGACAAAAATGTTTATGTGTCAAAATGTCATATTTATTATGTTTTTATTTTTGAAATTCACCAATTCTCTTTTTCATTTGAAAGAGAACCAAATGTTTATTCAGCTCGATGAACCTCTTCAAGTTAAGTTTACAGGAATTAAATCGAAAAATTATCCATTTAATTATAATATCGACTTAGGAGGCGCCATTTGTGGGTTTAATTCCACTAAAAGACCGAAATCTACATTTGGACAAAACCTATTAGGTCAATTTACAAGCAAAATGCAAATTAATTTTCCTTTTCTTGGTGAAGAAACAGGATTAAAATGTATTTGTTCTCACAATTTAACAGAAAAACAATCAGATTTACTCACAACATTATCAATTGAAGGATATGAATTATATTTCAAAATCAACGATTTTGAAATGAAAAAAGGATTCAAAATAGATGATCATGGAGTGATTTTCACGAAGTACAAATTCGATGTTCGCTACATTGCTGACTCAAAAAGCGAAAATAAAACTTATGAAATCGTTGATATTCTTCCAATGCAAGAATTTGGTCATCAATCGAGATTTGAAAATGACATATGTACAGAACTAAATATGATACCAACAATCAGACCAAACGCAAGTATTGGTTTTACATATGAATTTATCTTCACAGAAACGAATATTGCACCACCAACATATTTATATCCGATTGCTATGTTCTCATCTCTCAAATTGCAATTGTTAATCAATATTGCAATATTTTTCTTTTTATTATTTTTTACTCCGAAATATACAAACTCATTTGGACCTCTCGAAGAGGAAAATGAAGATTCGATATGGTACTATTTGCGAGGAGATATGTTTAGAATGCCAAAAATAGTCTCGATATTATGTTCTTTTGCAGGAATTGGTACTCAGTTTGTAATATCAGCAGTAATCGTCTCCCTTAAGTCATTTAATAACCTTGGAGAAATACTTTCTGTGTTTTGTTCAACCTTAGCTTTTAATGGATTTTTATGTGGCTTAATTTCCACATATATATACAAATCAGTAGGTGGATACAAATGGAGAAACGTTTATAAAGCTATTCTAACAATTGTTCCTTCATTCTATGTTTTAATCTTCTGTATAAGATCAATTTTTTATATAGTTTCAAATTCAACTTCAGTACCGACAAATGGAACTGTACTTCGTGTGTTAGTGTTAGTTTTATATCACACAATTTCCGTTTCCATTGGCGCAGGAATTGGAATGAAATTACCTGTTAATGATAGTCCTTGTAAAGTCAATATGATTCCAAGGCACATACCATCTCCATCTTATTATCTTTCTCCTGCTTTATTGCGAATTTATGGCGGATTATATATTTTCATCCAATTAATAAGAATTTTGTATTCATTGTACGAATCAAGCAGGAGTGGGCTCCTTATTAACGCGCCAAAATATCTAATAACACTCATACTTTTGCTCTTAATCACGTCATCGGCAAATTTTTCAATTGCTTTGACATTCTTGAAAGCGAAACATGATGACTATCAGTGGTGGTGGAACTCATTCACAGCACCAGGCTTCGTTGCTTTTATTTATTTAATTTATTGCATAATACTTTACTGTTTCACTCATGAGTTTGTGCTCGTCACATTTCTGTTCAACGCAACGACATATTTCGCTCAAGCAGCCTTCTTACTCGTTGTATGTGGTGCATCAGGTTTTATCTGTACCTTTATCTTCTTGCATGGAATACTGTCCAAATATACTATCTAAATAGATGTTCTGTTTACTCTAAACTCTGTTTGACTTTAAAATGATTTTTTTTTGATCAAAATATATTTCCGGAAATCTATGAAGGAACATCAAAATACTGATCAATTTACTGATTTAAAAGCGAATTTCAATGAGTCAAGGATTAATTACCACTGAACATCAAATAATTTAAATTGCATGGAAACAAAGTCAAAATTGGAGAGAGTTCTTATACTTGTTTATAATATATTCGTGGAAGATATATAAAATAATCAACACTAATCCAATAAAAGCCAACTACCAAAATGGCATAAAATCGAATTGGCGATTAGAAGTTTTAAATGTTCCGTTCGCCATATAAAACCTATAAATATTTTATCTGTTTGGCGATAATCATTACTTTTTTATTCGTCTTTTGCCATTATATCTATTTCATCCGAATTAAGACGAATTTAGATGCTTAGTACGAGAAATTATAGTTCATTAGCCAAAATTGAACACAAAAAAAGTTATAGTTGCTTCATGTTTGCCAGTTAAATGGTGGACTACATAGCTTTATTTAAATCAAATCTAAAAGTCATTGGCCTATGTTATCAATTAAAATAAAAAAAGCAGTTTGAATGAACTCTCAAAACCTAAAAAATAATAACGTGTTTGTTGATTTTGATTATTTATTAGAGAAAATATTATAACCGTGATCATATTATTGTATGCAAAGAGTGTTTATATGATAAAATTGGAATACTCCTAAAATTAACGCCAATGATTCGAGAGAATAAGACAATTTTTGAATATTTAGAATCTGAATATAATATAGATACTATAATTCAGGCCGAAAATAAAATAAATGCTGTGAAGAATTGTGAGAAATATTGCATGATAAATTATTAATCTACATATGATAGCAGTTAATATTAAACGATTAATAAATTTGAAAAAAAAAATATTAAAATAATTGGATTAATGTTTTTTTTGGTAAATGGTAAAATAAAAATTAAAATTGTGCGAAAAGTATAGAAATCATTTTTCTGGGAAAATGAGTTAATTAATATGAAAACCGTTATTATTTCAGAAAACATCATGAAATCATATTTATAAAATATTGACTTTATATCACATATTATGCCTAATTTATTTTATCTAATGAACATAACCTTCAGAAAAGTGATCGTGTTTAAGTTCTGAAAATCAATCATATGTTAGAGTATAAGTCACGTATCAATATTGTTCAAAAATATCCAAAACGTGCTTTTTATGAAAAATCTGTTGTTTTGTGAATGGAAAAAAATTGTAAGATAACATATTCGCAAGTTTAGTCAAGACAAATAAAAAAGGACAGTAAGATAATATAAATGTATAGGGTTAACAAACAAAAAGATCAAATTAGATTTCCACATTTGCTATAAATCACCGATTAAGTCAAATTAAATGACAATCGGGGAAGCAGCGTTGAAATTGTTGACGTACTTGTTGTTAAAGTATATTGTGTGATCTGCCATGTTTAAGTTTTGGCGAACGATTGGGTTTGACTGCTGGTTGTTGCTCATGGCCCACTCCGCGGAGTCGAAGAACTTAGTGTTGGAGCGCTTGCCCTTGGCCTGAGCGTTGATTTGGAGCTTCGGTGTATTTGGAGAGACACTCATCATAGAAGACATCAATAAAAATTGAAAATTTTTTTTGCCAAAAATTCAAAATGGCGGTTGATTGCTACGATTGTAATATAAAATAATATCATTATTTGTGTGAAAACGAAGATATTAACTTCTTCTCAAAAACTTATTCAATAATTTGATCGCATGTGTACATTTCGGTGAGAAAATCAAAATTAAGAATGGAAATGTTAAATTATCTTTTTTCTTGAATTATTCAAATACTTCAGAAATCGTTGGTCAGAGCGTCAAAATGCCAATCGAGGTCTGCTGATCTTCATCTCATTTTAAAGCTTATTTCATTAAAATTCAAGGCTTTCTTTTTAAGTAAAATTGAACAGCTTTGTTTGATTATTTTGACAAGGTTTGTTCGGTGATTTTGCCAAATTTTGTCATTTGATGTTTTTTTTTGAACTATTTATGAAATAATATCTAAATACAAAAAATTGATTTGGTCTCTTCGATAATTTTTTTTATTTTTACTAATTGATAGTTTCAGAATAAATAGATTGATGTGTTTTGAAGTTTTTCGATTTTTGAAATTTTCATAATGTTTGTTCGATTATTTTCAATTGTTTACATAATGCGCTATATCAAATCATTATCATTTTTCTTATTGATGCATTTTAAGGCTATTTTAAGTGAAGATTTAACAATTCAATATTGATAAAATAGAATCGCTATCAAATGTAATATCTATTTGCTATTAAATTATTTTTTAGAGGGATATCCAAGACTCCAAAGTAGTCAAAAATACACCTTATTCTGATTTATTTTTAATTATGATCTCCAACAATATCCAAATCAAAGGTCCTGTGGCAGAATGTACGTTATTAAAAATCTCACTTTTTTGGCCTCGGTCGAAGTTTAGTTTTGGTGTCTCGGTGAGGATTAAAAACTCGACTTTTCTATATGGCACAATCAAAAATGTAACTCAGTGAATTTATCATGGAATCTATTTAGGTGCTCTGGACTAAAGTTATTGCAAAGATATTGCGATTTTTAGACTTTGTTGGTTTATGGCCTTGGCGTTATCAGTGGCTTTCTAGAAGAGTATCTGGCGTCGGAATCCGTCTTGAAACCTATATGTTAAAATTCGAATTTGTACCACAAAATTATGCCAATTTTTTGGCTCCATCTTCTACACACAGCTGCTACTAACATTCCGCTGATCACTCACAAATTTGATAAAGGCTGCTACAGATGGTTTTTGAGATCCGATTATTATCTCCATATTTAACGATGATTTATGCATATTTATAGAAATCTGTATAATTTGCAACAGTAGTTCGGTTCAATTACAGATATAAAACTATCAATATCTCTATTTAAGATTTCATTCATAATGTTTTTATAAAATTTTGTTCTTTTTCTTTGAGTAAATACTTCTACCTTTATAATCATATCTGTAACCAGCTTATCAATTCATTTTCTGGATATGTTTTTTTTCCACTTTTTTGAAAATGTTGGAATATTTAAGCGTTGTATGTTGTTTCTATGATCAGAAGTTCAATTAGTTTGTTTTAATGGGAATGAATTTCATTCATTGTTCCTGATTTTCTTTACAGATCGGAAAAGTGACATTTTTGCTTTGTCTTCGGGCAATACAAATATGCAAAAAATCGGGGCCTCCGGCCAACGAAATCACCAAATGAATTTCAAAGAATAACTTATATGTCCCCTCCCTTTTTTTTTCCCTTTTTCTCTCCCTCTTTCTCTTTATTTCAATTTTCGTATTGTTGTTCTTTTTTAAAATTTTTGAATAAATTGCATTGAAATGCAGTTCTCTCTAGTACTTATTTTTGAAATTTTCTAATATGTTAAGAACAATGTATAGTATTCTGCACAAGCATATATCATGAATGATACTTTTAAACTGAAAATAATATCATTCTATTTTAGGCATGAAACTAGTGTTGCTTGAAATGTCACTTTTGGGATGGGTTAGCCTTTCCCAGCCTATCAAAAATTGAATAATTTACAAATATAAATTATTGCTCGGGACAGGAATTCGGGAAAATGTGACATAAATTATGAAATTAGATTGACATGTTTTAAATACAATAATTAACTTGATTTTAAAGATTTGGCCTACCGAATAGAAATCAGAAATGATAGAATGTTGCTATGATAGATTTCTTCATTTATGATTCCAATATCAATTTTGAACTTGCATATTCTGTTTATTTTATCACATCAAATTTCAAAGCTAATTTTACAACAGTTACTAGTAATATATATTTTTGCTTGCATTGCTTCGTCTAGCAATGAAAAAAACATTCGCACCTGAAAAATATTACAATAAAACAAATAACTACATAGTATTATTGTGTCGTTTATTATGCAAATTGCTATCAAAAAAAATTTACAACAACGGTTGTTATATTTTATAATGTTCTATTTCAATTCTTTCTAACTCTTGGTCACAGTTCTTTGCCACAGAGACACCAGCAGCTGTTATACATGAACCAGGAGAACATATCAACATTAGTGAACAAGGAAATTATTACATTTCAAGTCTAAGTTTTGCCAATTTTACAAATAGAG
>JALKBU010001352.1:0-12210 GCA_023091735.1 Trichomonas tenax | reverse complement strand
TTAGCTCCAAGACCGAAGGTCACGAACTCAAAGCAAGAAAGACTAAAAAGAATGAAAAAGATGTTGAAGGAGCAACGGAGGAAAAACCAGTTAAACCTAAACGTAAGTGTACAGAAAAACAATTAGCCGCACTTGCTGCAGGAAGACAGAAGAATCCGAGATGGATCGCAAAAAGAATGAAGGAAGAAGAAGAAAAGAAGAAGCAGGAAGAGAAGAAATCAGAATAACCACTAAAATTATTTTTCAAAATTTCCTTACCCTCATTTCCTTTCGCTATCTTTTTTTAGTTAGTTAGTTAGTCATAAATTATTTTTTCTAATTTCTAAATAAATTTCTCTCATTTTTCACTAAAATTATTTTTCAAATTTCCTTACCCCACAAATCCTTTCGCTATCTTTTTTTAGTTAGTTAGTTAGTCATAAATTAATTTTAAAACTGAATACATTTTATAAAGTCAGGAATTCCAAAATAAAATTAACGTTAGTTTTGTAAGTAATTCAAAAATTTATTTTCTATATAGGGGGGACCTAACTTGTAAAACTATTTTTACCGTAAATATATTTAAATAGATGTTCGCAGAAGTCACGGCGCAGTCGTGACGAATGCGAACATCTAATTACTAACTTTAATATTTTAAAAGGTTTTTGCAGTCCTTTCACCCAGCCATTTTGTCCTATTCTCATAGAGTAGATACTATGCATCATATATAGAGTTCAAAAGGCAATGATAGAATGTTACTTTATATTGACCGACTTTCGTGAAGCTGAAAATCTCATTATTCTGATTAGAGAACAAAAGAAATAATTTTTTGCTCTTCAGGAATGATTCCACGTGTTTTTAAATCGACAGAGTGTCAAAAATAGTGCAAACATCTTAATGCTTTAGTCAAAATATAAAACAAAAAATAAATTTCGCAAACATGAAGTTAATATTTTGGCTTAATATTTTATACATAGCATATACAGCATATAGAAACGCTATATCTGAAATTAAAATGAAGTTTAAAAATTTGACATGTAAATTAATATGTCAAATTTGATGGAAATTTTATTTTGCAAATTATTATGGCCGATTTTTCCTTCGATGCTACGAAATTCAGAGCAATTGCCATTAAGGATAACATTAAATTAACCATTAGCGATATCTCCTTTACTGTTCCTTATCCACATATAACATTTTTTGGCGAAAAATTTATAATCGAAAATAACGAGATAAAAATACACTTTTATTTCAAAACTAATGGATCAACCGAAGTCTTTAAAAAGATTTTTACAAAATTTTGCTACAAAGGAAAAGTTTCAGAAGAAGTTGCTCATGATCTATTTATGTTTGGATGCTATATTGGAAATTCTCAATTTCAAAAGCCCTACAAGAAAATTATTTCCAATATGCAGCCAAACACAAATGAAAACGTATTAAAATTATTTTTATATCATGTTATGATGAAAGAAACAGTGAATATTGAGAGGGATATTGAGCTTATTGCGAAAAACTATGAAGATTTCCCTTCTTCATATCGTCAAGCTAATTTTAGTCAAGTTCCAGCCAACATTATTCGTAAGATTCTCACTCACAATAAGCTAAACATTCAATCAGAGCATTCACGCCTAGCTACAATAATCGACCTCGCAAAAATGAACTATGTAGAATATTCTGGTTTATTGAATACAATTCAATTTCAACATTTGAAAGAAGACGCAGTCAAAGATTTGATAAATTTCTTGAGTGAAAAAGCTCCTCACAACAATTTGCTTCCCTTAATTTCATCAATGCTTAAGTCACTTTCAAGTTATAAGGAAGAAATTTCTCAATATACTGGCAGCTATGTTGTTAATAATGGTCTTGCAAAATCATATTTTGCAGATTCTATTCCCATAACACCCTTTGCAGGTGGCAAGTTGACAATAGGCCGTCAATTTGCAATGATAGTGTTAAACAAAGGATACATCACTCCACAAGAAATATTAATCCATAAAAAATGTGATCAATCTTTCACAGTTAATATATACGGTATAAACCAAAAAAACGAGGAAGTTCTTATTCTTGACAATGTAAGGTTCCAAGAAAATAAAGTGATATGCTTATACGAACTGGATTCGAAGGACCAGGCGTTTTCCATAATCAAAATGGTATTCCACGACTCTGAACAAAATATTTGTTTATTCTCTTTTGATGTTAAAGGATTGCTCAAAAATTGATTCACAAAATTTGAATAAATAATTCCCAATACTTGAAGAGGTGTACACAGGACGATAAGAGGTCCTCTCAATTTAGCTTAAGGTTATTTTCCTAATATAATGATGTTTTTTCTTTTCAGGCGATGATTGTAACTGGCTATATTGTGAGCATTATGCATGTATTCATTTCTTTGAAAAATTCTTCGAATTGGGCACTAGCAATGTACTTAAACCATTTGTGCCAATATTTTTGAAATTATTGAAAAATTACGTATATGCTTTTGGTGATAAACATCAATATTTTTGTATGGGAAGCTTATCCTATCATTATGAGTCATAAACAACGTAGTCAATTTTTAATATCAAATTAAACTTTATTATATTGACATTTTATATAACTTTGCTTACGCAATAACTATTAGATATATTGTAGAGTAATATGATGTGGAATAATCCAATAACTTGCTGTAAGAACTTTACAGAATGAAGTTTCGGTGGTTAAACAAGGTTAAGAGTTTCCGGACCTTTCGATTTTGCAAAATGCTATGTTTTTATTACAAATCCATGAGCAGTATATAATGAGAGCAAATTATTTAAAGTTAGTTAGGAAAAAAAGTTATAGAGAAAAGCAAATTTCCTAATTTTCAAAAAAGTGACAGTCAAATGTACCCCGCGGTAACAATTCCGTGCATCTACGACCAGGATGTTACGCGCAAACTCAACAATCGCAGTTTCAATCAGAGCATCGGATCATACGAGACAATCTACATGTTTGGCATCATGAAGCAGTTATATGCACTTCAGAAGAACGCCATTGAGATGTTTAAGGACTTGGACATCGGATTTCAGGAGACCGAAGCAAGGCTTTACCAATTGCTATCGAAAACGAAGAAATTCAACGAATTTGCAGCAAAAGTTATTTATAAAAACTCGAAACTTAACAATAAGATATACAAACACCCTTCAAAGACAGTTATCAACATTCCAGCACTCAAAAAGAATAATCAAACGTTCAATAATTACTTTACACAGTCGATAAACTTAGTTGACAGGCAAAACTTCAATAATTTCGAAGGATTGATCGATA
Source organism: Trichomonas tenax (assembly GCA_023091735.1). NCBI lineage: Eukaryota > Parabasalia > Trichomonadida > Trichomonadidae > Trichomonas > Trichomonas tenax. Next base: position 8,946 of record JALKBU010001352.1, on the reverse strand, counting down.
ATATCGAAGCCGCAAATCTAGAAATCTCAGATCCGTCATTCTTCAGAACCCAACTCACGAAGGAACTCATGGAAGAACATTCTAAGAATATGGAGATCGAAGAAATGAAAACAATGCGTACAGGTCGCACATCGAAGAAGCAAATGATCGATGACATCCATGAGGACAAAGGTGTTGCTCTCCCGTTCGACGAAATTCTTCCACCGAATATGAGACTTAATCCTGTTCCTCCGAAGGGCAGCACAGACAACTGGAGGCACAAGGGACACTACACACCAAAGACTTCTGTTTCTTGCATCGGAGGAGGCTCTGGGAAGAGAGTTCCAAAAGCTGCGCGCGGAATTCAAGTTGGAGGCAAGCAGAAGTCAAACATGATACACCAGACAGTCGACATATTTATGAACGAGCCAAGAAACGCTCCTTTGCTCAAATTAATTTCGGCACCAAAATTGCCTTCATATCCAGTTGCTGTTTCTGTTTCAACGGTTCCAACAAGGAATCCACCAAAGCTCATCGACTGCGCAATCACTACAAAGGCTACAAAGACAGGATTCGGTCAAATGGAGATGCGCCAGCGCGTTGATTTGGATCTTTCATTCGTCGTCAGAAATGATTTCTATCTCGTCGAGTCAGCAGCTGCTGCGAAGCCACCAATGTCTGCGTCTGTTGCACCACGCCCAACCCCGCCAGTCAGCCTTCCACCCCCACCACCTGTTGGATTGCCTCCACCGCCACCTTCCACTGGTGGTGCAAAGCCAATCGATCTTTCTTCAGCACCAAAGCTCAAGAAGGTCGATCAGGGCTCCCCTGCTCCACCACCACCTGCTGCCAAGGGAATGCCATCAGTAGAAGAGTTGCAGCGTGAGATCCAGGCAAAGTTGAGCCAGGGATTGAGAAAGGTCACGGAAGATATGAAGGCTAAACCGAAGTCTAATCCAACTCAGCCAACTCACCTTGATCTCATTAAGGCCGGTAATTTCAAACTCAGGAAGGTTACAGAGTCCAACAGACCACCGCCAAAGATCGTCAAGCAAGAGAAGCAAGTCGATCCAAACTCTCTCACTCTCGAAGATCTTCTTGAAAGAAACTTCGTTCGCAGACAAGAAGTCAAAGTTTCATCATCCGATGATGACTCTGATGCTGATGAATCAGACGAGTCCGATTGGTAATAAAAATCAGATTTCTCTACATGAACTTATTTCTCTAGATTATAAGCAATGTGTTTAGTGATAAAATATACTTAAAGTTCATCACCATCATGATGGTGATGATGCTCATGGGCGTGCTCATGTCCATTTAATGCCATGGCAGCCATCCATGCAGCACCAATAAAGATGGCAAGTAAGTGATAAAACTTCTCCTTGCCTGATCCGTGATGGATTTTCTCTAATGTTTCTCCGAGTTCGTGGAATGCGATGAAAATAAAGACGCCTGCTGAAATAGCAACAGCACATCCAGCAACTGTCTCATCGCAGGTCTTTCCAATGTAATCAGCACCGATAATTGTCAATGGTGTAACAATCGAATAGAAAATCATCATCATAAAGTACTTTGGCTTAGAGATTTTGCTCTTAAACACCTGTAAACCGAGTGAAAACACTTCGACTGGGTAATGTCCCGCTAATGCGAAAATTAATGATTTCAAAACTGTGTATTCGCGAACAACACCTATTGAAATTGATTCAATGAATGAGTGGAATAGTAAGGCGATGTAAAGAGCGCTAGCTGATGAAGATTCATTTTGGTGATTATGATTATATTTCTCTTTTTTGTCGTGATCATGCTTATCTTTCTTTTTGTGGTCTTCTTCGTGCTTGTGTGCATGTGAATGGGAACTGAACGACTCTAATACAAACATCAAGAAAAACCCAAGAAGAGACAATAGAGGACCGAGAGGGATCTCAAAGGAGTGAAGTTCGTGGATTGCTTCAGGGAACAAGTGAACTAATGCCGCACCAATAAAAACACCGGCAGCAAATGAATCGAGAATCGACAGGAACTTGACATTCCCTATGAAAAACGGGAGGACAGATGACGCTACACCTAAAACAAAAAGCGCAGCAGACGAAGCAAATTTAAATGTTGCAATATCCATAAAAACAAAAGTGCTCTAAATTTTACGCGGCAAAAATGATATTACATGACAAAAACTACCATCATACAAATATCTTTATAAATATATGAAAACGAATATTGCACTAAAGCATATTGATGGGCTTAAGGAAGAATACTCTTTCCTTGTACAATAAACTCTTTTAGGAAATATCAAACCAAAAAAAAAAAATCAACTTTATGCATTAGAAAGTCATAGCCACCTCCGTAATTCAATCCATTCATGATAAACCTAAAATTGCAATATTTTTGATTGATGTGATATTTTTAGTAATAGTTGTATAGTCGTTGTTAATTGGTGCATCAACAATTTCGTCAATCACATCATAATCAGATTTCATATTAGAAGCTAATAAAGACCAATTCCTTGGTGGGGGCCAACCGCTTTTCGTTCTATCATTTGATTGAAATGAATAATAGGTTACAGCAATCAAATAACCTGTGAAGTTAACATTCATCCAATTGTTTGATCTGTTCACATTTTCTCTCGTATGTAGTTCGCTTGATCTATTAATCGCATTTCTACAATTATGCTCTCTTGGTGATCCTGTTGTTCTACATTTAATCGATAAATTAGGATTCTGTTGAATAATCCCAAATATATCGGATTCATTCTGCTGAGAATAAGATAAATAATGAACTAATATTTACATTTTTATATTTGTCACATTTATTGGCATTTGACAACGATAAATTTCTGTCAAATTGATGTCACTTGTCATATTAAAATAGAAAAATGCATCTATTTAAATCAATTTTAAGACTTCAATTTTATAAAAACATAAAGCGATAGTGTAGAAGAAACATTATAATTGATAAAGTCAACTTTGTAAATTCTGAACTCGTATGTACCACCCCAATTATAACCATCCACTTGAAAAAAGAATATAATTTTTATGATGTTATTTTCGTAGTGTAAATTAATTTATCGCTTTATATTGGAACATTTCCAACAACGTCAACAATGTCATAAGGGTAAAAGCCGTCGCTTGCATACAATGTCCAATTTCTTGGTGGATGCCAGTTTCTTGTGTTATTATTTGTTTGTGTAGTGGGTCACAACCATGAAATGCGTTGTCATATTAAATATTAACCAATTGTTGCCATCATTAGCCCAAGTATTTGCATGATTGTTAATAGTTGGATTAATATCATTGATACAATGATAACCTTGCTCTTGAGGTAAACTATCATATATTACTTTGAATCTTGGATACTGATATATTACTCCATTAATATCATTATCTTGGTTTGGAACAAATTTGCTTAAATGATGAATTACAGGAGCTAAATTCATTTAATAAACATATAATTTCGTTCTAAACTCATTTAATAAACACAAGCTAATATAATGCCGGTTTTCGTGCGCTTTCGCGCCCATAAAATGCGAAAATTGGTAAATTGAAGAAATTAGTGAAATTAACTCCAGAGAACGAAAAGTTTTGAATTCAAAACTTGTGTTTATTAAATTCAATAGCATAATCATCTAAATTTAAGTTCCCTTCTAAAACGATAAGTTTTGAATTGAAAATAATCGTAAGTTAATAAATTTTTTTTTCCAAAAGTGGTAAACCCACATAAGGTTTTTTATCGTAGTAATTTTGCATCATCACAGATTCTTAATAAGCATAAATAGCATCATCATAATATTCGATATTGGCAAATTCCATTTGAAAAATGTTGATGTCATTTAAAAAATCAAATTGAAATAAAAATAACGAGAAAAGATCCGAAGAAATCAATTTTATAAAATCTGAAATCAGTAAGTCCTCCATAATTCACTCCATTCATAACAAATTTGAAATCATAATACATTTTTGAGGATGTAACCTTACGCGTGTAAATGATTTTATCGCCGTTTATAGGTGAATCAACAACAGTATCAATTAAATCATAATTGGATTACCCATCGGAAGCATAGACCGACCAACTTCGTGGTGGCCATCCTGTTTGAGTATTTATACTCGATTGATATGTTACATGAGAAACAACCATATAATGTTATGTTATATTAACAACAACCCAATTATTTCCACCATTTTCCAATGTTCTCATGTGTATATCGATCGAGGGTGTGATTGCATACTGACATATATAGTCTGGTGTCGTTGGTGTTGAGTTGCAAATAACATTCACGTTCCTATTTTGATGTATTACTCCGTTGATGTCATTTGCTTATTTCGGAACATATGTAACAAGCGGGCGTAATAGTGTTACATAGTTCATTGATAGATGTGAACTTTTTCTTTCATAACATTTGAATATTGACAAATTAGTTTTTGGTTTACAAATTCCTTACATCAAAAATCTTATTATATCGAGATCAATGATTAACATATGATCGAATATTCGAGTGACATACATTGGAACTAAGAGAGATCAAAAAACTTAATTTCAACAATTGTGGCGGGAAAATGTGGGAATAAACTCAACAAGTGTTTAAAAAAGCTTTTTGACTATTATAATCTGTAAACATCATTTGGATTCTAAACATTTGTATTTTGATGGATAACTTTATATACATCATTTGATTTCTTTAGTGAATATGATAATAAACATGTTAAATAAGATTGATGCGAGATTAAATATTTCATAAATAGATTAATCAATATATTGGCATACCAAGATGTATATCAATAATACATGTGCAACTTTATTTCCAAAATATCATTGTGTTTGTTTGGAATACAGCTGATGGAATAAGAATTTATGATATATCAATGCTGATGAATACATATAATAGCGTGAATTTAATTGGAATATGACATGAATGTGCACCTGCTGTACATCGGATTTTTGATAAATAATAGTGGAAATTCATGGTAACGTTTTGGACTCTAACAAATAATCTCACTCGAGTTGTGGTACCTACATTAGCAGGAAAACCATCATTTAAATAATTATCAGTATCGCAAAGCATTCCAACTACAAAAAAAAACAATAAGAGATGCCAGGATTTCCATGAAGGAGGGAATTATTATGTCCAGCTGCTTGGATAGTATTACGAGCAAGTCCACCCCAATATCCACTACTACTTAGAAATGGATATGGAGCCAGCGTCTCTGTTTCGTTGAATCCGGCTGCAAAATAGCTTCCTTGAGGTTCAATATCGTCATAAGGAGGTAATGATTGACTCCAGGAATTATAGATGTTTTTAGTAGGATAATCAATGATGAAATGAAGTTTTTCGTCGTTGTATCGATATTGCGACTCATTAAGATGTGAGATCATAGAGAATTTGTTTGGAACATCAACTTAAAGAGCTTCATTTGTATTTTAACGTTAAAATACTTTGATGCTGTTGTATAATTGTGTTCGAAAACACGAAAGTACACGAATCCACGATATATCGTATATACTTTGTCTTCAACATAAAACACATTAAACACCATTGATGTATGTCACTTTTAATAAAATTACTTATGTTAAGGTTAAAATGTGACTTATAAGAAGTCTCCTATTATAATAAGATCCAAAAAATAAATAAATCTTATATTTTATGTGTCATCAATACTTTCAACAACAAATAAATGCATTATTTTTGGTCCATTTTGGAAAAATCTTTGATTGCAACTCATTACGAATACATTTCCAAAGATTGAACCAAAAAAAGTCAACTTTATAAATTCTAAACTCTGGGCGATTTCCATAGTTTTTCCCATTTATAATAAACTTAAAATTTGTGTATTTCTTCGGTGATGATATGTTTCTAGTATAATTTACTTGATCAGCATAAATTGGTGCATCGACTACATTAAGGTTAAAAAGTAGCTTGCAATAAGATTGATTGTGCAGTGTGCAATTCCTCTAATATCGTTAAATCCCTTTATACGCATGGAATCTCAGAATCAGCCAAAATTTGTCTGCCATCAGACCGATGTTGCTTGCAATATAACGTAACGCCGTTGATATTTTCGGGTATTAAGGAGAGAGGCTGATCAAGATTCCACAATTCTGATATTTAATGAAATAACGCATTTCTTATTGCAAGCAAGGGAAATGATGTATATTTAGTAACACATATTAAATTTATGATTATCGAGATTCAATTACAATGCTGAAACAGCGATTGATCAAAATAGAGCTTATGCACCATCAAAAATGCAGTGGGATAATCTTGTATAGAAATCATATATAATATGCATAAAGAAACACTCAATTAATGTTTTATCCTCAAGAGATAACTTGAAATTAATAAATTTCTTACTAGAAAACTGCTTTTCACTGGCAAATTTTATACTCCAAAGTGAAGAAGCTATGAACATCGTCAAGTATAGTCATTAAAAAACATTTTGTCCTAAATCAAGAGGGAAATAAAAAAACAACGAGATTGAGATAATTAAGTAAAGAATTGTGTTGACTGAGCTTTGATCTTTTTAAATATATAAAGATGGCGAGTTCGCTCACATATTACAAAAAATTTTAAATATTAAATTAAAAAGCTTTGAAACTCGAGGTCACAGCCAAAGGTTGGCATAGGCAACATGTTGCCAAGCTAACCTTACTATGTTACAAGTTGAATAGAAATTCTATTGAATTACACATGTAAAAATCTGATTCCACTATGGTGAATAACAAAAAATACATTTTTATAACAAAAAAGCCGTGTTTTATAAGTTTCTATCAAAGTATATTTTATGTCCATTAAAAATCAACATATAGCAAGCATAAGACTTGGATATATTATTGCTTGGTTCGAACTTTATATCATATTTGTCTAATAGCCTCTAAATCAAAGTACAAATGTTATATGACAAATGAAATATAACCAAAAACTTATTATTTGTCCTATTTGACTTTATATATAGATGTTGTTTGGTGTAAAAAGGTCGTTTACAGTGATTTTAAAGAAAAAATAATTTCAAAGTCAGGAAAAAAGTGAGAATCGGATCTTAATGTAAACTTCAGAAATAACGGAATTTTAATTTTTATTAAAATGGACTCTGTGCGCAAAATAAATCCTATATTCGTTCAAATTATAGAAAACTTTATCTCAATTTTGAACGATAAAAAATTAATATGATGATTTTTTGTTCAAAATTGAGATAAAGTTTACCATAGTATTAAATCAAAATTGAGATGAAATTTTCGAAAATTTTGTATTGTTTACTTGATTTCGCGTCATCATTTCAAAATTCGATTTTTCACGAAATATAGCAGTAAAGTGATGTGTATAGCCTATTTACACTGTCCAATATCGAATTCGGTAGGATGAGCATATTTATAACAAAATCCACATACATTTTGGAAAAACCGCTTTTGGGATTCATTCAATATTTAAGTCGATACTGAAATGATTATTGAATGGTTTATATTATGGAGTCTCATTTTTAATGAGTATTATTGGATATCGCAACTCTGGCAAACCGCACCCCCGCATAAACTTCTCGAAAGAGGAAGATGAGAAGCTTTTGCAGCTCGTGGAGATGTATGGATCAAAGAATTGGCATTTAGTTGCCAGTAAATTGGAAAATAGGAACACTAGACAGGTGAGGGAGCGATACTTCAAGTACCTTTCACCGGATTTGGACAAGGGACCTTGGTCACAAGAAGAAGATCATCTTCTCTCGAAATTGTACAATGAAATGGGCCCTAAATGGAAACGGATTGCGATATCATTCCCGAAAAGGACAGATATTGCTGTGAAGAATAGAATGAACAAACTCATAAGGAATTTCAACAAATTTAATAAAAATTCTTCTTCACAAGAATCAACTGTGCCAACTACTCCAGTACCTCAATATCCTACTAGCAAGCACGTTTCTTTAATCGAAACCGCTCAGTCATTCCTAGATCCAAAAATAGATATTTCAATCGATGCTCTCTTTGATGAAGAGATTGGAAATAATGCAGAGTTCTCTCTCAAAGAATTCATTTTCTAAATGTTTGTTATCTATCCTATTTTAAACTATTTTTGTTTTTTTTTTAAATTTAACAAATATCATCTCAAATGATCAAATTAAGAAAGGAAATCATGAATAATTCACAAATTAATTGCAATGATTCTATATTCCCAAAAGATATAATTTTAGAAAAAATATACGATTTCTAGGATTATGAGTCTTTGGTATTAATCGAAAAGGACTTTACATCTAAAATGTTCATAATTTAGTTTGATATAGCAAAAAAATCTTCATTGAAAAATATATATGATATTTAGTGGTTATCTTCTTTATTTCGTATTCCAATTGAACAGATATAATGATTCTCAATTCACTAGAAGCCAATGCAATGTTATAAAATTCAATTCAAAAAATGAATAGCGATTATACAATGTTTATCCTTGAATTTCAATTTTTTATAATATGAGAAAGGATATATATATTGTGGCATAAGCAATAATACTGTAATATCAAATCCACCAGATGCGATCATTGATATCAGGCATTTATAATTATATATTTATCATTTGAATTAAAATTCCTCTGAGAATGTAAGCTCTTAGAGACTGACAGTGCGTTTTATATTTGAATGAAACTATTTTCATCGATTTGATATGCGTTTTGACATATGCATAGGTTTCTGAAGCGATGTGAATGGTATATTTTGTGAGCTAATGAAATAAGGCTGTAATCTGAATTACGCCATTCTCAATTACTGTATTTGTCCACGTAAATTATAAGGTTAAGCATATTCCAGGAGTAGTTCACAGATATACAACCAAAACCGTTCCACTGTCAATCTATGACAAAAAAATTTTCAGCAGTATTTTTCCTTCTACGGTGTAGTCCCGCGACCTTCATAACTTTTTATCTGATCAATATTTTTTCGATTTGAAAGTACTTTCATGTACATATTGATTGTTGTCTATCCAGTGGTATAAGTGGTACAGTC
>JALKBU010001351.1:0-12217 GCA_023091735.1 Trichomonas tenax | reverse complement strand
TTCATGTCTATATGAATAAATAGATCCATTTTCACCCTCACCAATATATTGTTTAATCGGTTTTCCATTTTTATCAAATTCCATTGGATATGTTGTATTATATGCTTTTCTTTTTCCATAATCACTATCTTTTAGTTTGTACCCATTAATGACTTTAATATTTCCTTTCGAGTCTGTAATAAAAACTTCTGGAACACCATCTGGTTTTCCATTTGGGCCAGTGATATCAGCTTCATGAGCTTCCCAATTTACACCTTGATGTTTAGCGTATGCTTCAGCCTCTGGTAATGTTAAAACATTTTTCATTTGCTTTACATCTTTTTGAAGACCAGCAACAATATGAACTAATTCATTCCATCAGGAACTGTAATTTGACGTGGATATGTTTGACCAGCTCTTTTTCCTTTCTGATAAGTACCAGGTTTAAGTTGCGTTTGTAATAAGTTTCCGATTTCCGCCATGTTTAATTAGAAATAAAAAAATTAAATTAATATATATTTTTAATCAGAAAAAGTAATATTACCTTTAACAGTATCAACTATTAACTTTCCGTGTTCACTTAAATGTTGATATTTATAATAAAGCTCATTAATTGACAACAGTAGATTCACTTGATACAACATTACATTTAATTGCTGACGACTAAAACCTGAGAATATAAGTAATGTTGAAATATTTGATTTAATATTTGTTGAGAGGGCTTTAAAATATTGAACAGCCATAAAGAACGAGCATTGAATATGTCGACATTGTGTTAGGAGTTGATTAAAATATGATTTTCATTACTGATTAATTTTGATTTAACAGCATCATCAAGGAAGACTAAAGTATGTAAGAATTCACGACTGAAATCATTAATAAATAATGTTTTAAACAAATCATCTTTTTGTTCATCAACTATTTTATCTTCTAAATTTTCCTTTTTGATTGTATTATATAATTCTTTATACATTATTAATTTCTTTAAATAATCTTCTGCTTCATCATGTGATAAATATATGATTGGAATATGAATGAGATGTTTTAATGATTCAAAAGTGTCATCACATTCACTACCATTTCTATTTATATATATTAACGCATGAGAATATGGGGATGTGTTAGATATGATAATGATCTCTTTAATGATAGATAAAGTTTTACCCTTAAATTGTTTACCTATTGCAGCAGTGATGGAGTTATAATAAACATTTGAATATGGTATTTTGCTCAAAACTTCTTTAGATAAGGAACCTTTATTTTTATTTAGTTCTTCTTTGATTATATCATTAATGTATTCATTATAGACATCATGAAGTTCGACGCTTTGCGTCTCAGGCTTGAAAAGCCGTTCAGTCATTTTATATTTACAAAAATAATATATTTCCTTATAAATTATTATCTATATCATATTGACTCTTAAACTGTGGTGGGCATCCGGTTTTATGATACTTTAACCCATTTTGTGGGTCCCAACTCCAATATGTTGTACGTGTGAACCAGAACTGAGGTGGTGTAGTAACCTTTGAGCAATAAGTATCATTAGCACCTTGATAAATTGGAAATGCTTTAAGAGCGACTGTTACACTTGTGTTTCCGGTTTCAATACCATCAAAGAATACACCTGCACCGTGTCTCTGAGTTGGAATTGTGCACAAGAATGATGTCTGATCTTTCCATGTTCTCGCTAATGGTGTGCCATCATCTGCATTTAATGGTCTAGTTAATGAATCCTCATATTCTTCAGTGCATTCATGAATTCCATCTAAATCTGATGCTTGCAACATTCGAGTGAAGAATATATCTCCAACTGTCATCATATCCTTTTCTGGATAATTTCTGCCATCGACTGTGACTTGAACGCCACGCAACATTGGATTTCCTAAAACTGTTCTTTGAAGAGGTGATTTAGGAAATGCTAAAACTATGTCTGTCACATTATGCAAAGCATAAGTGAAATCAGAACTTATACCATCAGCTGAAACACATCCATTATTTAAGCTCCTGACATCAACCTGCTGGGCTGGAATGAAATATGGATCCTGTGGAGTGAATAGTTTAGGTATTGCTCTTATTGATTCTTCAGTTAATCCATAACCCGGGATAATTGCTTTATCTTCTAAAACAACTAAATTCGTGCAACGTAACGTAACTTTTGAAATTACCGGAGTTGCTGTCGTCGCTGCAATTTGAGTGATTAAATTTGCAGACATACCAATTTGAGTGAATTTCCTATCGTATTTAAATGATTTTTCTAGAATCTTTGCATAATTTTCATCAGTAATTTTTTCATAAACATAATTTTGTAAATCAGCAACACGTAATGGATCAACTTGGCAGAAAACTAATGAGTCTTTATCAACATAATATTTAAGAATAATTTCACCAAATGTTTTAGGGTAATCATCGAATGCTTGAAATGCTAATAATTCATTAACTGGAATAATTAAATCAAATTCAATATCAATAGACGAGTTAGCAGTTTTGAATGTCTCTGATGGGTCAATGTATTTACCAACAACTGAATTATCATATTTTTGAACGTTATTATATAATGAATGTGTGAACTTTCTAACCCTCCTCTCTGACCTTGGTTTATATACTGCATATGCATATGATTCACGTGACATCTCCATTTGTAAATATCCAGCGTCTCCTCTTTCCGTTTCAACCTCTAATTGACGCATGTTTTGATTACTTGATTTATAACCAATGAATAATTTCATGCATTTAAAAGCATCATCACATGTAAAGGCTTTATCGGATTCAATAGTGACTCTCACCCTACGTTTAATATATGTTTCTCCTAACTGATTAACATCGTGAGAATTATTTGTGATTTTTAAATGTGTTTGTTTTGTGTAATCATAAGGGGCATCAGAATCGAAGCAAAAGTTTTCAGGTTCTCGATAATATCTTCTACCATCGTTTTTAGCGAAGACCTCATTAATCTTTTCAAATGATTGAAACACATTTCCATTTATTGGTTTCGTGTTTGGGATCAAATAGTTTGTCGACATTTATGTATAAATAAAAAAATAATATTTGAATTATAAAATCAATTTTTTTATTTATTATAAAATAATGGGAGCGGGCTTTTTCAAGAAGTTATGGGATAAAATAAAGCGTGTAGCCGTTAAATCATGGGATGGAATCAAAAAAGGAGTTAATTTTGTGAAGGATAAAATACTTCCTCATACTGAAGCAATCAGTGATGTGGCAATTTCAATATCACCTCAACATGGTCAAACGGTTAAACATGTATTAAATAAAAGTGGAGAAGTCATTAATAGATTAACTCCAATATTGAAGTGATAAACCTCAACGAGGTTTTTGCAGAACCCAGAGGGTTCGTGATAAAAATATATAATTTGTTTTTACCGGAATTCCATCGTTTAACATGTAAATAAAGTGCCCGCTTTAATGTCGGAACGGGCTCTTTGAGCCCTTGAGGACCAAAGTCCCGAAGACCCTCATTAACTAGTCACACTAAATATTTTTGTCAAACCCTCATTAAATTTTGTTGTTGTTGTTGTCATAAAATATTTTCGGGAAAGAAGTTAAAACGTGAATTTCAAAAATAAATTATATATTTTTATCACTTCACTAATCCTTCAACTACTCCACCAATTGCGTTTCCAACTTGTGCCCCCATCATTGGATTCCCTGCTTTTGCTCCAAATACACCACCAATTGCCGTGCCAACTGTTTTCGCTATTGGTGCAACAGCTTTAGCAACAGGTTTTAATACTTTATTATGAACCCATTTTGCAGCATTTTTGATACCATTCCATATTTTCTTAAAAAATCCGGCAGCCATGTTTAATTAGAATAAAAAATATTAAAATCAATATATTTTAATATTTTTATTGATATGAAATGAAACCAATTTTAAAAACAATTGAACATGATGAAGAAAAATCAAATTTAATTGAACATGAACAAAAAGAAACAAAACTGAAAATAATAAAACCAATTACCGAGTCAACAACATTTGAAACTGTTGATGAATTTAATGAATACTATGCTAGCAATAAGAAGATATTCGAAGAAAATACTACCTGTAAATTAAATAAAATGTTTAAAATTGAGGGCTTCAAAATTACAAAAATAAAGGGTGTAGTAAGTTTAAAATCTATTCCTCAGTCAAGAGTGACAGCATTAATGAAGATAGAAGATTTAACAAAAAGAATAAATGTGATTGAAGATAGAATAAATCAAATAATTGCAGTATTAAATGATGCGTAGTACCATTTTCTAATTTCTTTCGTAACTTTTTGAGCTCTTTGAGTCGGAATCCTGGACTTTAGCATGGTGAAACCTTGGATCCTTTCCGAATTCTTCAATTTCAGAAGGATGATATTTAAATCCCTTATATTCTTTTGTTTCCGTTTTAATCATAACACGAGAAAATATTTTTATTGGATGTCTCTCAAACCATTTATCTTTTAAGTTTGTTAAATAAAATATATCAGATAAGAGGTTCCGTATTTTTTTTATTATCTACTAATTGACCGTCAAATGCAAAAGCAATTGGTTTAATATTATATTTTCCTTTATAATACGAACTTTCAACATAATCACAAAAGTAAACATCAACTTGTTTGACGCCATCCAAAATTGGATTGAGGGTTTCGATTAATTTATTGACTGTGAAATACTTAAGGTCTGGACTCATTTCTTACGAATTAAAAAACTTTTTTTGTTTAATTTTATTCCTCTATAAATGAGTATAAATGCTTACGATATTAGATATTTAGGATTCAATAACAACGAATTGATGAAAATATTAAGAGAGGGTAACTGTGATGTCAGCAGATCATATTTAAGAAATTGTAAAACTTTTGCAGAATTTTTAATTAAAGACTGTGGCACATTAAATAAGCGATCAATAATGGAGTTTTTATATCCTAAACCAAAACCTGATGAAATTGATGACCCATTTTACATGGAACGAATACATGATGATGAATATTATGAAGAAGAAATAGAACAATTGGAGAGATTAAGAGATGAAATAGATAATAGAATTAAAGAGTTAAAATATACTGAAAATGAGATAGAGGATTTAATGAATATCCCAGTCTCAGAATCAGAAACTCAAAAATCACATGAAGAACGATATAAAAATTATTTTCAAGAATCAACACAAAATTTATTAGATGGAAATTTCGATGAAACATTATCGGAAGAAGGTACAAAATTTATTAAGAAACATAAATTACAGTCCATTGAAGATGGACTTAGTCCTCCGGGTTCTGGCGTAGCCTTGAACCATAACATTTATCCGTGTATTCTATTATCACCACCCATTGACGAAGAAAAATTTAAAACAGCACTAAAACATGTCTCATATGGAACTAATACAATCAAAAAAGAAGATCATGAATTATATATCAATTATTATTTAAATAAAGTGACAGGTGTTGATAAAGTTTTTGAATTACTTGATAAAATTGCTAAAGAAACATTAGGTACTTATAAAATACTTTGCGATTGTGGATTCATTGTTGAAGATTCACATAATATCATATATGAAAGAACAGCACCAAAAGAAGATGAGGTTGAAAGATCTATTCCATTTGTTATCAAGAATACAAAAGATATGAAAACATATAAACACTATATTTATTCGTTCATTTCTGAGAAGATGGAAGCAACACATAAATCATCATCACATCATTTCATTGCCATTCATACGTTCCTTTTTAAAGTAATCAAATTAAATAAGACTGGAATTAAGTTTAATGTTTCTGGTTATGCATTTCTGAGTAAATTAAGATGTGTTCGACATATTCAGGATGATAAAAACTTATGTTATTTTAATGCATTATTTGGAATATAATTTATTTTTATACTTACATAAATGAGCCAAAAAGTAACGACAAGATTAAATGATAATAGCATTAGAGCTGAAGGAAGAAGGAAGTTTAAACAATTCTATAACATACCTGCTGGAGTTAATCCTAAAACTCGTAGAAGTTATTTAAATGAATCAATTGATGCATATGAAGGATTCGATGTTTCATCAGAAAGTGAGGATTTATGTCGTAAATTCAATATTAATATTGATTATTACTTCGTAGAACCACAACCTGATGAAGTTGATATAAATAAAGTTCAATTTAATTTAATTGATTCTATTGTCGTAGATCCTGAATATGAAACAGTTAATATTCTTTTAACTCAATCACCGAGTGGTAAACTTCACGCCGACAGAATAACAGATGTGGAATCATTAACAGGTTACAAAGTTTGCCCATATTGCAATGAAGAAGTTTATTCCATCCGTGATGATCCAGAAAGAAAACGTCAGTCACGATTTCTTAAGCATTGTGAAAAGTGCAAAGAAAACAATGGTCGATTGATTCAAGACGTTCAATTAAACAAGACTCAACAACCATACGCGCCACATATTACAAAACAAAAAATATATCAATGGTTATTAGCCCACAATTTACAAGATCATTTTAGACCCACAAGATATTATATTACTTTTGATTTTGAAACATTAGAAACAAATGAGGAATTACAATTATCGGAATGTGCAACATTGAATGCATACTTAAAACCATTTATGGTATCATCAACAGTTAAAACTAACTCTAGAACATTTACTAAAAACTTTTGCTTAGTCTCATCTGAGACATTTATTGCAGATTGGATCGAGTGGTTATTTGATGTTGCTGCAGAAGTATCAGATGCAAATATTAAACAATACGCCCCATTGGGGCTCAGGCTCAAGGAGCCGTATACTAATTTGGAAGATAACGAGCAATTAAATGAGTTATTAAATGAAGAATTTAACACAGTTAATGTTATTGGTTTCAACTCTGGAAAGTTTGATTTAAACCTTATTCTTCGTGACTTAAATACCGCTAAATGGAAAATAAAATCTATTATTGGTTCCTCATCACAATTTAAACAAATAACTGTTAAGAAAGAAGAGTGTCCTTATAGTTTACGATTTATTGATATCAGAAATTATATAGCAGGTGGTACATTGGATCAATTCACTCAAGATTTCGGAAACAATAAATCAAGAGTTAAGGCGTTCTTTCCTTATCAATTCATCACATGGGAGAACTGGGAAACTGAATTATACAAAACTGAACCATTCACACAAGAATCATTTTATTCATCATTAACAAAAGAAACTATCTCGGATTCTGATTATCAAATATATCTTTCCGATTATGCAAACTTTGGCACCAGACTTGATTATTTCATTCATTATTGTAATAAAGACACTGAAATCATGATTGATCCAATTGATAAAATCATTGATGAAACATTTGTTTATAAAATCGACATGCTCCATAATTTAAGTCTTTCATCTAATGCATCAATGATTCGTTACGCTTTAGCATATAAAGACTTTAATCCTAACGAAAAATACCCCGAGGAAGATATGGAATCTAATTTTGAATTAACTAAAAAATATTGGAAATATAAAGTTGATTCATACAAGAAACAAGATGAAGGCTAAAAGAGATACTAAAAATAATGTTTCAATGAATGATTACCAATATTACCATGATTTAATTTTATCATCGAAATGCAAAATGTGTGGTAAAGCATTTACATATGACAACAAACCAACATTAGATAGAATAGATAATGAAAAACCACATACAAAAGAAAATTGTCAATTAATGTGTTGTTATTGTAATGTTGTTAAATCTAACAAAGATGAAGACATTCAAAGACTAAGAATTAATTTGAGAAACTATGCGCTAAAAAATAATTTACCCATGACTTTAGATTCAGTTGAAGCATATCATATTCTCCGTAATGGTATCACTGGTGGTTTATCAAATGTTCAACATAGAGTCAATCTTAAAGGAATTACACACATTAATAAGTTATCATATGACCCATTAACGAAAACAGTATCGAATAAAGACACTGATAACATATTGACACACTTTGTGGGTATTGATTTTAATTCATTATATCCTTCATCGTTTTCATCAAATAAGCATGAATTTATTAAATATACAAACGGTAGGATGTACATGCCAGGACGTTTGAATGAAGTTTTAATTTGTGATACAGCAACGAAAAAGGCTAAAGCATTAGGTATTATTAGAAGAAAAGATACGTTATTTGTTGCAGAGGTTAAGGGTCACATTGATGAACAATATATTAATGAATACATAAACTTTTTACCAATCATCCGCAATCTTGAAATAACAACCGATGAAAAAACAATTGGTTCATTTATGTATAATTACATGAAAACAAATAATTTACCCATTGATCAAAAACAAAGGAAATTAACACAACTAGCATCAACACACGGCACATTCATGTCCTTCTCATCATATTATTTATGGTATCTTATCGATAGATTTCATTTTATCATTGACGATATACAATCAATTTTAACATTTACGAAGAACACATGCTTTAATACATTTGCGAATGAGTTCATGAATGAAAGACAAAAGGCGGAGTTAGAAGGTAATAAAGGAAAAAGTTTGTTTTGTAAAATTTCATTAAATGGATCATATGGTTATGATGCAATGAACACACAAAATTATGCAAAAAATAGAATCACGAATGAACAAAAAGCACGTGTAGCATGTATGTCAAATAAATTCAAAAACATTCGTGAAATAGGTGAAGATACATATCAAGTTATGATGAAAGATAGATTTTATCGTTGTGATACATGTTTGCAAGAGGCATTCTTCACTCTTGATAATGCTAAATACTGGTATTTAGTTTTTATTTATGACTTCATGTATAAGTGCATGGATGTAAACAGATTTCATTTCATTGAGGGTGACACTGATTCCTCATATTGGGCTATTGCTGGTGATTCATCACTTCCAAATACTCAAGCATTTCAGGCAATCATCAAAAACAAAACATTTTATGATCGTTATATTTATCAATTTGCACCATTTGATTTCTTCTGTTTCAATGATAAATTTAAACCAAAATTAAATAATAAAGCAGAGGAAAAAGCACATGAAAAGAAATTATTGGGTCTTGCCATCGAAAAACAAGGTGATAATATGATCGCTTTATGTCCTAAATGCTACACATCTTTTAACGGAGAAATTGGAACAGATTCATTTAAACGTTTAGCCTTAAAAATGAAGGGGGTATCAATGAAACAAAACAAACAATTAACATCTGATAAATACCTTAATGTTATCAAAAATGGTGTCACTTATGATGGTGAGA
Source organism: Trichomonas tenax (assembly GCA_023091735.1). Classification (NCBI taxonomy): domain Eukaryota; phylum Parabasalia; order Trichomonadida; family Trichomonadidae; genus Trichomonas; species Trichomonas tenax. The sequence goes on along the minus strand of JALKBU010001351.1, from coordinate 3,040 downwards.
ATATAGGTCTACAATTAAAGAATGGTCAAATGACAAGGTTATCAATCAATAAAACAGCATTAACGGGTTCACATACTAAAGCAGTAGTTCATGAAAACGGTTGCTGTATGCCTTTTATCTCTGATGCTAAATATGAAAGCTTTTAAAAAAACTATTTGTTATTTTTAAATAAATGAATAATACACCACCATTTGACCAAATACTTGAATACCCAACACGTGATCAGACATATCAATACATCATTAATGGTTTTAATATTTTAGCTAACAACAATAACGTGTAACCTCCGGTTTTCAAGTTTTTATTTTTGAATAAATGAATATAGATGTTATCATTGATGAGTTAGCACGTGCTAAACCGTATTTATCATATTATGATTTAAAAACTACTCTTCAAAAATACGATCAAAATATTACAGGTGACGATATGGACGAATTATATCCAAAATATAAAAATGAAGTAAAACGTAGACATGATTACGTAATGAGTAATATTAAAAATAACATTAAGGAAAAAATGTATACACAGGGTAAAAGTAAATCAGAACTGAAACAATTAAAAGATTTCAAAGATCCAATTTTGACTGATAAAGATATTGATGAGTTATATGTGTTATATAACCCAGAATGGTCGACCAAAAGCAGTAAGACCAAAAGCACCCAGGTACAGGATATCATTAATGATGCACAAGCCATAATTTACGACGCATTAGTGAAACCATCAAACGTGCCCTTATTGACAGAGGATCAATTGCTAGAATTCATTTTAAATCATAAAATAGAAGCATCAAAGTATATCAAACCATTATATACTGCTTATTTAAAACAAATGAACCATGTACATCCTGAAATATATAATGTGAAGGGTAAAGCTATACAAATTAAAGCGGATAAAATAAAAGTCAGTCATAGTATACCACCCCCACCTAAAATAAATGAAGAATTATTTACGCTACCTTATCCGTTTCAATCAGAAAGGAAACAAAAAGATTTTAAAGGTAAATTTGATTTATTGATTAAACCAAATGACCCAAAGATTCAACCATTAAAAGAAAAATTTAGTCGTCCATCATTTGCATCTTCACCGTATTCATGGGAAATTGACCATTTAGAGCATTCAAAGGGTCACATTACTTACTTATTCGCAATAAACATTAATACTAGATATTTGTATTGTATTAGGGTATTGAATAAATCAAAGCAAGAAACGAGGCAAGCAATTCAATATTTAATTGATCAGGAAAAATTAAGATTTAATCACCCCGTTAATAATATCAGAGGTGATGGCGATAAAGGTTTTAAATCAGCAATGGATAAATATTGTCCAAATGTTAATTTTTACTTTTCATCATCACCTTATACATTTCATAATAAAATAGTTGATGCAGTAATGAGAACATTAAGGGATGCATTAGGTGTTAACGGTCAAATTTACTTTGACGGAAATCACGACTCAATCATTCAGCAATTAGTTTACTATTACAATAACACGTGGCATAGAATGATAAACATGAAACCAATAGAAATGCACACCAATATTTCTAAAGAGTGGGAATATATACGAAAACAAACGGAAAAATTAAATGAAATCAAAACTGAGCAAATGAAAAATGGATTGATGAATTTTAAAGAAGGTGATAAGGTAATGTTACATCTTGATTATGGAAAAACTGATAAATCAATGACGAAAAGAAGACGTCGATTTGATACAGTGGGAGAATTTATCAGATATATTAACGGTAATGGGTTGGTTAAGGTAAGTAATGATATAATAGAAGTTCCAATATATTTTATCACTCGTTACTATTTTGATAAATTTTGAAATAATTATTTCGGTATTAGGTAGGTATTAGGTAGGTATTAGATACCAAATACTTTTCTGGAAAGAGTCAAAATGTGAATCTTTAAATTTATGAGTGTTTCGGTTAATTTTCATGCTTCTCTATACCATGCATAAACGGTGATATAAGGTGGCATGTAGTCGGTATTTTTAAATTCTGGGTTATCGTCTGTATGGATGAAGGAATTTTTATTATCAAATACTAATTCTGTGCCCCATTTATTTCCATCAGTCATTGTTCCAGCTTTGAAACCACCCGAATTAATATCTTGCCACATACAATTATGGTTATGTTGCGGTAAGTTTTCAACCGTTATCTTTTTACTTCCTCCTTTTTGTTTTGATGAATTAGCACAGTATAAAAATCTATCTGTAATTTGTGACCAAACACCAAATTGGAATAAATCATATGGATTAGTGTTATTCATTGATGTATAAATAGAACCGATCGGATAAATAAACTCTAATATATTATGATTTCTGATTCGTAAATGATTTATAATAAGTAGTTTATCCACTCGTAGTAATTCAAAATATGGGTGTGTATGATTCTTTTCTGCTTTAGTATTTAATCCATCATTAATTTTTGCTTTATCTGATTCATAAACGGAAACATCAACTTTTTTCATTAATTCTTCGATAACATATGTTCTTTCTCCAGTATTTGGTTTCATATATGTTATTTCATCATTTGTAATTAAACCAGCAGTAAAAGTTGGTGGTTTATATATAGGTGCTCCTCCTGATTCATAAATCCAAGGATTAATTTCATTAATTGATACAGTATCTAATTCCGTATGTGTATGATTCTTTTCTGCTTTAGTATTTAATCCATCATTAATTTTTGCTTTATCTGATTCATAAACGGAAACATCAACTTTTTTCATTAATTCTTCGATAACATATTCAACACTTGCTTTAGTATTTAATTCTTCATTAATTTTTGCGTTATCTGATTCATAAACGGAAACATCAACTTTTTTCATTAATTCTTCGATAACATATTCAACACTTGCTTTAGTATTTAATTCTTCATTAATTTGTTTCACTTCAGTTTCAAATGTTAATTTATCCACTTTATTTGATATATCGTTTAAAAAGTTTGTGATAAATGATTCATTCAAATCATATTTACCAATTTTTAATATTTTTGGGAATGCATTAAGTGCATAATATCGTTGTTCTTCTGGTGGTATGGATG
>JALKBU010001350.1:0-12221 GCA_023091735.1 Trichomonas tenax | reverse complement strand
TGAACTACGTTTATGGTCTTCATACTCAGCGTGGAGTTTCAATCTATAAATGTCAGTATTGTTTAGACTACAAAGATATTTATAACACTTTTTATAAAAGTGACAATTTGCCCGCGCAAAAAAGTGATGGTTTATTCATGAAAAGCGACTTTAAGGTTCAATGTCACTTTTTAATGTTCACTTTTGTCCTAGACTCGGATTTCGATATAAATTATAGGAAAATTGTTTATTTTATATATTAGGGAAATTATGATTATGGATATTCTCAGATTGAGGATTTTTTGGCGTTAACCAAATTTTTAGATTAACCCCAAAAAATCACAATCTGTATACTACTGATTTAATAAAAATAAAAGATAAATAGTAAAAAGTATTGGAAAAAAGGGAAAATTAGAAAGTAAAAAATAGTTAGATGTATTCACCCCAGCATTGGAGTTGTATATCATCAAAAAACTTAGTTTTGCAAATTGCGAAATAAATATATTCAAGATTCAAAATCGATGACAACCGCATATGCTGTCATGAAAATCATAATCTATTGAAAATCCTGACCATGTGCACATGATTAATAGTGTATAAGAACTATTATATTTGATACTTTCATCAAAGCGCAAAAACTGTAAGACAAATGCATTTGTAGAAATTATCGTCTTCGATGAATTTATCGATGTTCGACGAAATGGAGTTCCAATCAGGACAAATTTCGGCCATGGAAAGAAACAAAAGTGAAATATGCTGGAAATTTTTAAATAATAAATTATCTTCATATATAAATCAATAGTATTGTTTTCACTCGAATAAATTGCTTGCTTTTAATTTAAGCATATCTATGTGAATTCTTTGTATGCAAGAGTATTTAATGAACTGCAAATCAAAAGCATTTTCAAATTAAGATGTTGTATAATCCAATATCAAAGCAAATACAATTTTTGGAAGTTCCATTTCATTTTAATTCACTGGGAGATGTGCTGCACTGAATTGATATACTACTGTACAAGTAATGTTATCAAGTCTCCAACACGATGATTAAATATAGTTCTAGTTCAAGCAGTCCACTCTTGCTTAAAATTATAGTGATGAATTACACAATTTCGTTTGATAATTAAGTAATTATGATTGAGAAAGAGAACAATGGAAATAAAAATTTACTAAATACAAATTAAAGTTTTGCGGCAAGTCCGCCTTTGAGTGAAAGCTTATCAGAAGAACCATGTGGAGCATCTTCTTCTGGAATATCGGCTTTAGATGCTATATCAGCCTTGAGAGATAAATTTTCAGATGATTTTCGAGGATCAGACTCCTTCTTCTCTTCAGAATGATCCATATCATCATCAAGCTTCCCTGAAACTAATGACTTTAGGCCTCTTTCAGCAGGAGAGTCATTCGCACCTTTGTTGAGGTTTTCCGTTGATTTGGTAGATTTTTTGGTGTCTAAGAGGTTCTCCATTGAGTTTTGCTTAACTGACAATCTCTCCATTGACTGTGTCTTCGTTGGCTTTGGACGCTCTTCTTCGGACTTTTCTGATTCATGCTTTTCACTCTTAATTTGCTCAGCTTCAGCAGATTCGTCCAGCTTCGGAGATTCTTCGGTCTTAGTTTCGCCCGCATTCTTCAGCTCTTCTTCCTTTTCGTTGACGAAGTCATTTTCAATTTTTTCGTTCATGTGCTGTAATTTCTCCTTCCTCTTCTCCTTCTGTTCTTGGAGCTTCTTCAGGCGCGCCGCTGCCCGCTCATCATCATCCTTGGACTTCTTAAGAGGCTGGAATTCGTCGTTATCTGCATATGTCAAACGAAGATTATCATCGATACAGAGTTTCTCGTTTGAAATTTCTGGTGTTAAGTTTGGTGGAGGAACTGGAACAGGAGTGTACTGAACGATGACTTCGCTTTGTTCATACTTTGCATCCTGGTTATCGATCGACTGCAAGTTAGTCTCAAACTCGGAAACTTTATCTTCTAACTCGCTGACTTTCCGCAGAATTGCGTCTGCATCTTCCATTCCAGATCTCTTCCTCTTGGCGTCGTCTCTGGACCAGTAATCAAGGCGAGACAGGCACCACTGGATACGCTGCTCAGCTGAGCGAACGCGCTGAACGATGTTGGACTTGCCTTGCAATTGATTAATCGATTTATAGATGATCTCGTCGATATTGTTTTGGACAATTTTGTTGTTGTCGGTGAACTCCTTCCAGTCACTTGTAAGGTTCTTGAGGTCCAAAGAGGAGAGATCGGAAAGATGTTGAACATTACCGTTGAAATCTTCTTCGCTGAACTTATTGTCGCTCGCGAAGGACTCTGTGTGGTCATCCATCTGCTGGAGCAGGCGAGTTTTGACGTCTTGAAGCTTCTTGTCGAGTGAATTCAGCTTTCCGAGAATTTGTTCTTCATCTGATTTCAATGAGACATCGAGCTCCATGTACTTCCTGGACATGGTTTCAACTTGAGAATCTTGATGAATTTGAGATTGTTGCGCCGATTGAAGAGAGCCATCTAAAGATGTGATATCAGTCTCTGCAGCTGAAATTCTTTGAACGAGTTCGGTCGTCTTAGTGCTGATGACTGAATATGCGTCTTGACCCATTTGCGAAACGGCGTTGTCGATTCCTTCATCTTCGATGTTTTTGAGTGTGTCGCGTATTTCTTTTTGCTTGATGATCATATCCTGTGTCTGCCCGATCATGCGGACGAATCTTTCCGCTGTTGCTTCGAGAGCGGTTGCTTTTGACTCGATTGAAGCAATTCTTGGTGTGATGTCGCTCATTGTCGATGATGTGGAGCGATTATAGTCAGCAATTTCTTTATCGCACTTATCGAAGTTTCCATCTAAATCGCGTATCGAATCAGAGATCTTTGCGAAGAAAGAAACAATATTTTCAGTAACTTTTTGTATCTTCACGCTCTGTCCACGTTGTTCTTCGGTAAGTGGATTAAGTCTGCTGATCGAATCTTGTTTAATTTTTTGTTCTAATTGAAGTTTAGAATTTTCGCATGAATTTTTCATATTTTGTATTGAAACAGCATTTAACTCTGTGATTTGCTGAAGAAGAGCAGCGAGCTGCTTCTTTGTGAAGCTTGATTGACGATCTAAAGTATGAATCTTTGGATTGAACTCGTGCCCAGCCAAAGAAATCTGAGACTCGAATTTGTGGTTGAGTCTCGATCTCGCATTAGACTCAGCTTGGATCGAATCCATCACGTTAGCGCGAGTCTTTTGTAATTCGAGGTTGAGAGCGCGAAAAGTGCTCGGATTGGCCAGTGGCGAACGCAATGGCGGGAGAGGTCTTCCCGGTGAAACTGGGTTCGAATGATAATTTGCGTATCTGTCGCTCATCGAAGCTTTTTGAAAAATACGTTTTTTCGGAATTTTATTATTATTATTTGGAAGATTTGGAGTATAGATATTATTTATGAAATGAAATCTATTTGTCGCTTTAATTTCAAATTTTGGTCAAAATGATCAGATTTATTTGCTATAATCATTACTTTAGCAGTTATCATTGACATTACTAACTCAATTTCAATTGTTTTGTGCAATTCATGAAGAGCAACATCAAAATATTTTATTTTGAATTCTATATCAAAGCCAATTAGTCATAGCACAGATCCAAATCAAAATTCTCTATAATGCTGAATCATTCCATGTATTTTCTCAATGATTTGAATGAAAATGAAATAATTAATAATATTTCGAGATTTAACACGGTTGCATATCATATCTTCAACAGAATTTTCAAATCCTAAAGAAATGCATTAGCCTTTTATTCCAAAAGTTCATTGTCTAAACGAAAATTAAGGGTCCGCTATGGCCAAATAAATGCTTTCAAAATATTCTATGAGATCGACCAAAAAACGTATTTTCACACAATTTGATACTTTCTAAATAGAGATAATGTATATACAGGATGATTCATGATTAAAAATTTAAAACTATGGATTTGAAAAATTTGATGGCCATAGGAGAAGTTTAAGAGTCCGGTCTAACTGTTTGGGTGCACCCTCTACAATAACCTTAAAAACTTCATAAAATTCGATAATTATAATGACCATTTTGTTGGCATCACTGTATGCATATAATTTCTCAAGGAAAAATATTGGTCAGAAAAATATTTCTTGAGAAAATTCAATATTATGCGTTTGAAAAAGGTGATAAAAATGAATACCTCATAGAATTAATTGTATATTGTGAAAACGGTTAGACCGGACCCTTAAGCCATTATATCTCTTTTTAAAAATGAAGTGTTGAATATTATACAATTTGATGCTATAGTTTTAATATATCAGCCAACATCCATTAATACAAGCAATCCATATTTCCTCGAAGATCTTTCAATAGGCAATGATGGAATGTTAGAATCCATTGGAAGAATAAACTGACAAATTCCGTTGTCAGTGTTGGATTTCGTCAATGTAATTCCAGATCCAGAAGTTGTTGATTTATCATAAAAGCAGTTTTGCATCAGGAATATGCAACTTGATCTATAGAAATAAACAGGAACATTGCATTCCTTGAAGCAACAATATTGAAAAGTCACTGGAGCATTTCCATATTCTATTCCTTTTCCACCATTTCATTTTATCACACTGATGTTCCAATTTCCTGCTGATTTGCACTGATGTAGAAAATATGTTATTGGAGGCATAAATGCAGTACATGTGAATTCGTTTGAATAGTTTCTGCGTAACATCCAACATTGCTTGATGAAGCACATTGAGATGAATTTATTCCATAGTTTATTTGAAATCCATAATATTGATTCATTATATATGTTGATGATTTAGACTTATTCCCACAGTTTGACATAGATGTCAAATTTACGAAATGTTTTGAAGTAGACGTTATTGAAGAACATGTATGAAACGCTAACTTATTTGATGAATATGATTTTATATATGATACTTTGCTCTGTATAATTTGCCCATTGCTACTCCCACAAGTCAATGATCGGCCACTTGATGAAGAACTGCAGCTGTCAAACTTACTGCCTTTGAGGAATATTTTATCAGTAGAAGCAGAAAATGGCATTGTGACTGCATAACTTGATGTTACACCAATAAAATTACTATTCGCGATATAATATTTTCCAGTCGATTTGCTGATGTAAATATTTTGGTTTGGCATTAATTGTGTTGGAGAGTCTTCGGGTAATGCATCACTCCACGCCGATCTTGTGATGCATATGATGAAAGGAATCATCACTAGAAAATGATGTTATTTTTCAATACTTCATTATTCAAATATCAAATTAAAATTGAGAATATGGAAAATCTATTTAAAATGAATTTTTAAAAAGCAAATATTCCAATACTCCGTTCTTATTATTATTCCATTTTTTGGGTAACTGTCATGAAATTTTCTTTGTGTCTCAAATCAAGTCTGCTGCTATAGAATTTATAAACAATAAAAATTTTTAATGGGGTCTTTATTAGACATAGAGTTCTTTTTCTGCTGTATTCAAGCTATTATTAAACATAAAGTTATCTGAACAAATAATAGCCACTCTACTATGGTTTTAACGAGTTCCGAATATCCTTATTTATTTTGAGAACACTTTGTCATTTCTGATCCATTATAAGGATTTATATAATCGACATAATAATTCATTTTTAGTTTAATATAAGATGTTTTAATCGACTCATCAGCAATTTTTCTTACAGTTTTATGAAAAATTAGGATAATGATGCGCTTAATAAATGATGTTCAAAATTATTAATAAATTATCCGACATCTCAATTTACGATAAGGAATTAAACCTTTTGTGAGGATGATTTTAAAAATATAACTTTTTAAACGTAATACAAAAAAATATAAATAAAACATGTCATATTAGAATTTTTCTGGCGAACTTGGTGGTGTTTTTGCGTTGTATTCCATAAGCCTCTGGTTCATGTTCTTCATGGATGTGAATGAATCACTTAATCTGCTGCTTCTGTTCTTTTCGCATTCGAGCTGGAATCTGAGTCTTGAGTTCTCCAAAGCCAAACATTTGTTGATTGCAACAAGCTTTGTGTTGTTCTGCTTGAGCTGTGTTGCTGCTGAAGCATCAGTCTTGTCCTGCTCAGCCTTTGTCTTGTAACTTTCGTACTCACGCTTGAGTCTGTTAAGTTCCTGTGTGAGTTCGTAAACTCTTGTATCGGTGTTATCAGAGCCGCTGTTGTTCTCATCAACTTGATATGGTTTGAGATTTGTAGCTGTGAATGGTGTTTCGCCGTTGAGAGAATCGATGGAAACAGATAAATTTGCGTTCTCCTTTCTAAGCCTGTCGTGTGCATCAATGAGCCAATTGCAACGAGCTTCGAGAGTGTTTGCTTTGACTTCAAGTTGATTGTTGTGAATCGAAAGTGCCGCATTGGATGACTCCAAGCCTCTGACTCTATTTCTCAACTCTTCATTGTTCTTCTTGAGGTGGTCATTCGTGATGGACAAGTTCCTGATTTCAAACTTCATCTCTTCGAGTTCAGCGAGTGGAATAACTTGTTTCTTGAGTTCTGCGATTTCAGACTTCAATCTGAGATTCTCCTTCTCGGACCACTGCTTTTGGTTCTCAAGGGAATTCTGTTGGTTCTTTGCAGCTGTGAGCTGATTGTTGGCATCTCTGAGCTTAAGCCTTATGTTTTCCTTCTGTTCCTTGAGATCAGAGGCTTCAGACAAAGATTTCTGGAGCTGAGTTGATAATTTCTCTGTTTCATCAGCATTTTGTTTGATGAGAGCGTTGTGTTTCGCTTGCAAATCATTGAACTGCTTTTCGAGATTTGCAGCTTTATCTGCCAAGTTGGCCTTATCTTTCTTTGTTTGATTGAGATCGCTTTGGAGCGTCTTGTTCTCTTCTGATAAGTTCGAGATTGCTGTCTGTTTCTCAGCACTGTCCTTCTTGAGCTTCTCGTTCTCTTCGTTCATGTTTTGAAGCTCTCCATCCTTGTTAATAAGCTCGTTCTCTTTCATAACAAGAGCGTTGTTCTTAGCTTGCAATTCTTTAGCGAGTTCTTCCAATTGTGCGGAGAGTTGAGCAACTTTAATTTCATTCTCTTCAGCTGTTGTTTGCAACTTGAGATTCTCTTCATCGAGGCTCTCATTGAGTGTTGAAAGCTGGGACTCTAAGTCTTTCTTGTCTTCCAAGAGCTGTGAAAGAGAGTTCTCTGTGTCTTCAATGTGTGCAAGCATATCAGCGTTTTGCTGTTTCAAATTCTGATACTTCTTGATCAATCTTTGATTCTTTTGCATTGCCGTATCAATATAAGCTTGAGCTTCCTTGAGTTCGTTCGATTGCTTCTCGTGTTCCTCTGTGAGCTTCTGCAAATCATCTTTAAGTTTCGCGAGTTCATCTGATAACGCTTGGTTCTTCTCCTTTTCTTCATTTAGTGATGCTTGCAACTCTTCAAGTGTTTGGAGGAGTTTCTCGTTTTGACCCTTCAAGTCTTCCTTCTCAGACTCTGAGTCAGAAAGCTTGTTCTGAAGATTCTCCTTCTCTGTTAAGAGATTTGATATTTGTTGTTCAAGTTCTTCAACATTCTTTTGCAATTCTTCGCTCATGTTGTTGTAATCATTCTGAAGTTGGCTGTGCTTCTGGCCGAGCTCATCGAACTGCTTTTGAACATCCTGTAAGCTGTTGTTTGTATTCCCTAACTCTCCTTCTTTCTGCTTCAAGTTGTTCGTGAGATTTTCATTCTGTTTGACGAGATCTTTGTTTTGATTCAATAAGTCATCAATCTTGCTGTTGAAGTCTTGGCTTTGTTGCAAAATGTTGTCCTTCTCGTTGCTTAACTCGTTTTCGAGATCTTCAACCTTCTTTCTGAGTTCTTCGATCTGGGCATCTTTGTTCTTTGATTCTTGGTTGAAGTTGCTCAAATCCAAATCTCTCGATTTAACCAATCCCTGATTTTCTTCTTCCATTTCCTTGATCTTGGCTTCTAAGTCTTCCATTTCAAGTTCTAAGTCCATCTTCTGGCAAGCTAAGCATGCTTCCTTCCTTTCTAATGTGTTCTTTCGTGCTGTCAATTCTTCAACTTGCTTCTTGAGTTCTTCTCTTTCGGCTTCGAGTTGAGATTTCTCGTCGGCAAGTTCTGCCTTTTCTTGTTCAACTTTCGCTTTTTCTTCCGCTAATGCATATTTCTGCTTCTGAAGTTCTTCATTTGCTGATTCTAATGTTGCCTTGTGATTGTTGAGTTCTTCGATTTGAGAATCCTTAAGCATTGACTCTTCGTTGAAGTCATTGAGTTGAATTTCACGTGTCTTGACATGTTCTGTAAGTCCATCTTTTTCTGTTTCAACTTCTTTGAGTCTTGCTTCAAGATCTTCAAGCTCGAGTTCTAAGTCCATCTTCTGGCAAGCTAAGCAAGCTTCCTTCCTTTCAAGTGTGTTCTTTCTTGCTGTAAGTTCTGCAACCTTCTTTTCGAGATCGGCCTTTTCTTCTTCTAATTGGGCCTTCGCCGCTTCTAAATCAGCCTTCTGCTTTGTGAGTTCTTCAATTGCTGCATCTTTGTTCTTTGACTCTTCATTGAAATCGTTGAGTGCAAGATCACGTGTTTTAACGTGTTCAGCAAGTCCTTCATTTTCTTCCTCCATCTGTTTGATCTTTGCTTCGAGATCATCAACTTTCTTTTGGAGCTCTGATTTATCATTGGATAATTCTTCAATTTGCTTTTCTTGATCAGCAACTTTCTGCTCGAGACTTGTTTTATCTTCCTCGAGTCCTGATTTGAGTGTTGACAATTCATTAATTTGTTTTTCTTGCTCTTCGACTGCTTGTTCAAGATTTGATTTATCGCTTTCGAGGTTCGACTTATCATTGGATAATTCTTCAATTTGCTTTCCTTGATCGGCAACCTTTTGTTCAAGATTTGCCTTGTCTGTTTCAAGTCCAGCCTTAGCTGTTGATAATTCGTTGATTTGCTTCTCTTGATCTTCAACTTTCTTCTCGAGATTGGACTTATCTGTCTCTAATTGACTCTTATGGTTTTCAAGATCAGATTTAGCTTGCTTAAGCTCATCTAACTGCTGCTGCAAGCCCTTGATCTTGTCAAGAAGCTTCTGTACTTCATCTGAGGATTTGGCATTTTCAAGCAAACTGCTGTTGCGTTCTTCTTCTAAGATTCCTTCAAGTTCTTTGATCTTATTCTCAAGCTCAGACTTAGTTTTCTCTAAGTCAGCAATCTTCTTCTTGTTCTCTTCGTTCTCGTTGTTGAGAGCATCCTTAGCTTGAGTGAGTTCTTGGATTTGAGAATCTTTATCTTTAACAGCGTTTTCGAGATTTGCTTTATCATTTTCAAGAGCTGATTTTTCGTTTTGCAATTGTGAATTTTCGTTCGATAAATCAGAATTTTGCTTCTTGAGATCGTTGATTTCTGCTTGTTTTTGAGTTATTTCTTGCTCGAGATTTGCTTTATCTGTTTCAAGCTGTGACTTGGCATTTTGCAAATCGGATTTCTCTGACTCAAGCTTATCCTTGTCATTGAATAGAGCTTCAATGTTGGATTGCTGTTCTTGGCTCTTCTTTTCAAGATTTTCTTTCTCTGTTGTCAATTCTCCATTTTGTTTCTTGATATTTTTGACTTCAGTCTCGAGATCTTTGATTCTCTTTCTTTCCTCGTTTAGTGTTGAAGCGATATCATTGCTTCCTGATTCGAGTAATTTAATTTGCTCTTCTAACTCAGCAATTCTCTCTTCGAGAGTCTTTTGTGTTGTTTGTAAGTCTTCTTTCTCTTTTTGAAGGTTAGATTTGTCGTTATTAAGCTGATTGATTGCGTTTTCGAGCTCCTTTATCTTGTTGTTGAGTCCATTTACTTGTTCTGCGTTCTTAGCGCGTTCATCATCGAGAGTTTTCGTAATTTCATTCCTCTCGGAATCAATGGTTTCATTCTTCTGCTTTAATTCCTCGATTTCGGTCTTGAGCTTATCAATTGTCATTGCCTGATCTTGTTTAAGCTCTGTGAATTGATCAACTTTTCTTCCAAGTTTTTCGAGCTCAGCTTCAAGCGTTCTGATGCATTTTAGTTTGTTTTCATCCTCTGTCTTGAGCTGTATGTATTGTGCCTTTAAATCATCGTAAGCTTTATCGTGATCACGTTGTTTTTCTGACATTGCGAGTTCCTTATCCTCGAGCTGTTGTTGTAATTGCTCCTTCATTTGGCGTAACTCTGCAATCTGTGCTTCAGCAGTTTTGAGTTTATGTTGCAATAATTCGTTATCTCTGTTTGCATCATTATATTTTTGTTCAAAGCTATTCGCCTTGGCCTCCATATCGATTTTCTCACCTTGTAATTTGACTATCTTGTCATCTTTTTCTTTTAAGATTGCGTTAAAGTTTTCTTTATCAGCGTTCATCATGTTAAGGGCATTCTCAAGCTCAGCAATCCTTGCTTTTAAGTTCTCATTTTCTGTTTGCAAAGAAATAAATTGTTTCATAAATTCTGCGAATTTCTGAGGCGAGCAACCATATTGCTTCTCGAGCTCTGCAAGTTTCTTCTGTAGCATCATGTTCTCGTCTTTGAGCGCTTTATTCGTTCTAACGAAGCTGTTTGTTTCGTTTTTCAGCGTTTCGTTCTTTCTTTCGAGGAAATCGTATTTATTCTTGAGAGCTTCAAGTTCCTTTCTAAGTATAGCTTCAGGAGACCCAGCTTTTTCAATTGTTTGAGATTTTTGTTTAAGTAATTCCGCTTTCAAAGATTCATTTTCCTTCTGTAGGGCGTCTACCTTCTGTTCCAAAGTTAGTCCTTCAAGACTAACTCTGTTCTCTGTCATATTTTATGCAAAAATGAAATCAAAAATTATATTTTATCTATCGTCATTACATTATAAAATTTTGTGGAATTTAGCATTTACTGACACTGCTATATCCGAATTTTCACTTTATTTCATTAGGAAAACTTTACATTTTTCTATTATCACAATAAACCAAAAGTCGAGTAAATTATATTTAGAGCATTATACGCATGGTGATGGGCTTTTGGGAAATAACCTTATTCAGCCACCTTTCGTTCTCTTAACTCTCGCAGTGGAATTTGAAAATTATTCATAAAATTTACAATAAATTTGGATGAAACCTAATAGAAATAATTCTGTACATGATCGCTTATATAAATGTAATGTTATTTTTGATGTTGATCAAAGAGATATTGCATTTGATCAAACTTTTAAGATAGCATTGTTTTAGGCATTTGATTGTTTACATGCTTTTAATACCTTGTTCAAAGATTCTGGATATTCGACACATAGTTTCAGAAAAGGGGCCGCTCATGAGGCGGCACTTATGAGCGTGCCAGATCATACCATTAAATCTATGGGTCATTGGAAATCGAGTGTATATACTCGCTACACGGATGTAAATATGCAAGAAGCAGCTCAAAAAGATCACACCGATAATATAAACTTTGCTTTTTTAAAAAAAATCCTTTTGAATTTTGTGAGAAAAAGTTGAAAAATAAATCTAAAAAGGTAGCCGTTGCAATTCAAAATTGAATAAACAAGAATTATATTTTTCATTTCCAGTTTTTTTTTTTTTTTTTTTTTTTGAAAAAAGTCACTTTTTATATGGGGTGATTCAAAAGTTAGAAAAATTCCCAAATGAGTGTTTTTTATGCTGACTCTCTCTTTCTTGAAACAGAACAAATGGAGGCTGATGCTTTATCGGAAAATACCAGAAAAAACATATAAGTATGCTTACAACACTTATGTAACCACACTTTGCGATGATACGACTTACAACGAAGAACTCTGGCCTCCTACAGACAAATTTCTCCGCGTGTTCTTTCGTGCTTACGTTATCAATCATCCACGAACAACAATTGGATATTTAAAGACTTCTCGCATCTCTTCGAAACAAAATGTTAGTTGAAAACTTGCCAGATATAACAAAAACAAACAATTTTAGGAAATTCTTTCTTGCTACAATGAGACAATTGGCAATTCTAGGAGTTTCTAAGGCCAAAGAAGGTGTTTACGATTCTGATTTACGAAAACTTGTTTTCAAAAAACCGGAAATGAAAAATATAATTTTTTGTGTATTTAAATTTGAAGGTTAATGAATGACATTATATTTATCTTCAATATATACCAAGATTCTTATTGAAACAAAAATGATGTGAAGGAAAACTGGTGAAGAGTAGTATAAGCAAGGGGGGTGTATGTCAATTTTTGTAACTATATATAGTGGGGACAATAACTAATATATATAGTGGGAAAAACTAAGTTAATTTTTTTATTATTTAATTTTTAATAAGTAAAAAAG
>JALKBU010001349.1:0-12223 GCA_023091735.1 Trichomonas tenax | reverse complement strand
ACAAGAAAACAATTCATTGAAAGAAAGAATCTCATCAATCGAAGAAGAGAAGAAGAAACTTGAAACTAATTTGAAACAAAAAGGCTTACAACAAACTTCATTATCACAAGAAAACAATTCATTGAAACAAAATATTTCCAAAGCTAATTACAACTTGCAGCAGCAATTAAACCAAAAAGATATAACAATTCTCCAACTTAATAATAAGATTGATGAAATTACTGAAGAATTACAAACGAACAAAAGCAATATTTCATCACTTAAAACGGAAAATAGCAATTTAAAGGAACATGCAGTTGCAATGTTGGATGAAAACAAGACACAAGAAGATAAAATCAATCGCCTTGACAAAACCAATATTGTAATTGCTCAACAATTAGAAAAAAGCAAATCTGAAAGTACTTCTCTTTCCCAAGAAATTAGTAATTTGAGTACAAGAGTAACAGAATTGAAGAGCGAAAATGAACAAAAAATCAAACAAAATGCAGAGTTAGTTCGTCAACTAAACGAAATTACAAATAAATATGATGC
This sequence comes from Trichomonas tenax, assembly GCA_023091735.1. Taxonomy (NCBI): domain Eukaryota; phylum Parabasalia; order Trichomonadida; family Trichomonadidae; genus Trichomonas; species Trichomonas tenax. The sequence goes on along the minus strand of JALKBU010001349.1, from coordinate 11,692 downwards.
ATTATATTCTGAAAATGAAAGTATGAAAACAAAAATGTTATCTAATGATAAAAATCAAGAATCAAGCAATAAGCAATCACAAGGTAAGCTGAAGCAGAAAGATTTAGCAAATATTCAACCGAATCATCAAATTTCATTGTTACAAAAGCAGTTGGAAGAACAACAAATAAAGAACGATGATTTATCAAAGCAGCTAAGAGAGAAGTCAGATAAAGTTCAACAAGCCATGATAAGGAGTGATGAACTCGAAAACAATGCCAAGAAATATATTAAATACCTTGAAGAAAAGGATAAATATATTAATGATCTTAAGTTTGAAATCAAAACACTCAATAATCAAAATCAACTTCAGCAACTTGCGAAAAATGTTCAAACGAACAAATTACAGGAAAAGAATAATCAAATAATGTTTCTATTACCATCTCAAAATAATGATCAGAAATTCGAAGAAGAATTTGAATCTCTGAAATCTGAGAAGGAAGAACTTCCAGTTAAAACCTCAATAATGGAGGAGAACAAAGAGGTTATTGAACGATCATTAATACCAGAGAATAATTCAAATATTGAACAATTGAAGAATGAAAATCAAAAGTTGAAAGTTGATATTCATAAACTGAAAGAAAAAGAAATAACAAATCTTCATGATCTTGATACCATCACAAAAGAGAGAGATAGATATAAGGAAATGCTAGACAGTGCTCAAAAGACAGCCTCAGATAATATTACTATGAGAGAATTCGTGCGTTTATTAAAACTTTATACAAGAATCAAAAAATTAGTTCCTGGCGAACGTGGTCCACTTAAAGCAATAAAGGGGATTTTATCAGAAAAAGATTCCCTTCAGAAGAAGAATAAAGAGCTAGAGGACGAAATTCAAAAATTGAAAGAAAAAGAATCACATGAAGATTATAAAACTAAATCCCTGAAGAAATTTCTGCCCGAAATATCAAATGTAAGGGCAGAAAATAACAATCTTAAAGGATTAGTCAAGGCTCAAAGCTCACAATTAAAGTTAGAGAAAGATAAAAATAAGAAGCTTGTCACTGAACTTCAAGCTAAAAAAGATGAAGCTAAAGCTAAATATTTAATATATATTAAGGTGCTCAGGCAAAAAGTTAAAGATCTTCAAGAGCAACTTGATGAGGCGCAAAATAATGATCTAAAAGCAAAAGTTCAAGCTCTCGAATCACAAAATGCTGATCTTCAAAAGAAACTTCATAAGGCACAAAATGATAATGCTATTCTTCAAAAAGAACTTTCCGAAACAAATACATTTCTTAGAAGTTTGGATAAAAAAGATGTTGGAAAAGCAGCCCAAAACCAAAACTTCTCACTTTCTAAATCAGAGTCACCTAGGAGACAAAAAACTGTTGATGAACAAAAGAATAGCAAATCAAGCTTATATCCATCCCAAATCGAAATTGAAGATAAACCTATACAGCTTTTACGTTTTCAACAAAGGGCCAATGGATTAAATCAAATAAAAGTTTACACAAGTTCACCAAAAACTCTTACAAAATCATATGAATCAGATAAGACAAAATCAACATTAGGCAGAACATCTCCGCGCAGACCAAAAGAAACAAACGAGGAAAATAGTAGTGAAACTTTGCCCTCAACAACAAAAACAGGAACAAAAGCTGCAGAATCTCCAACAACAAAAACAAGAGCAAAAGCTGCAGAATCTCAAACAACAAAAACAAGAGCAAAAGCTGCAGAATCTCCAACAACAAAAACAAGAGCAAAAGCTGCAGAATCCTCAACAACAAAAACAGGAACAAAAGCTGCAGAATCCTCAACAACAAAAACAGGAACAAAAGCTGCAGAATCTCCAACAACAAAAACAGGAACAAAAGCTGCAGAATCTCCAACAACAAAAACAAGAGCAAAAGCTGCAGAATCTCAAACAACAAAAACAAGAGCAAAAGCTGCAGAATCCTCAACAACAAAAACAAGAGCAAAAGCTGCAGAATCCTCAACAACAAATGGTGCAGAATTTTCATCAAGAACAAGACCCAAAGCCAATTCAACTCTTTACCAAAATGTGATCAATCCTAAATATACTAATTCAAATCCAAGATGGAAATATTAGGTATTTTGTAAAAAGTGAAAGATTTTAGTAAAAAGTGTCTTTTTCAAAAAAATAATGTTTACGCAGACAGCGAATCGAATTCCGTGCTGCATTTGCGGTGTCATGATTGAGCCGAACCCCAGCAACATGTGCATCGACTGCCTGCAGCGAAATTACTCTCTTTCTGACGTCCTTCCGCAGACATCTTCTGTTATCTACTGCAGAGGCTGCGGCAGATACCAGGAAAGTCAAAACCACTGGATAAACGCGGAGTTGGAATCCCCAGAACTTCTCAAAATCTGTCTTTCGAGATTATCAAATATTAAAAACGAGAAAATCGTCGATGCAAACTTTCTCTATACGGAGCCACACTCGCGCAGACTTCGTGTCAGCCTCACACTTGAGTCTTCCACTCCAGAAAACGTCACTCTTCGCCAAACTGTTGTTGTCACATATGTCGTCACTCTCATGCAGTGCCCCAACTGCCAGGAGGCCGCCACACCGCGCGCACACTGGAACTCGAACGTGCAACTCCGCCAGGCCGGAAATTCGAAGAGAACTCTTTTCTGGATCGAACAGCAGATTTTGACTGCAAACGCTCACGAAGGATGCACAGGAATTGTCAGAGTGAACGACGGCCTCGACTTCCACTATCCGGACAAAGCCAGTGCAGGAAAACTCGTCAATTTCATCAAATCGAAGCTTCCCGCCCTCACAAAAGAGAGCGGAAAACTCCTCAGCGAGAATTTACAGTCTATGACTGCGGACGTCCGATTCTCGTTCCTCGTCAGACTTCCGCCATTCTCGAGACAGGATCTAATTGTCCTTCCTCCGGAGATCGTCCACGCGAACGGCAATCACAGCCACGTCGGAATTGTTCACAGAGTGTCGAAAAACATCAGATTGGTTGACCCGTTCACGGGAAGGTTCATTGATATCGACGCAACGACGTATTGGAAGAAGCCATTCGAGCCAGTCTTCGTCCACGAGGACTTGAAGCGCTTCGTCATCCTCTCCATCGAGCACGTCGACGTCACAGACAGAGACTGCAGGTTCGACATGGCAGACGTCGAGCTAACAGATGAAGAGACATACGAGGACAGAGTCATCGTCAGAACACACCTCGGCACAAAGCTGAGAGAGGGATTCACGGTCGTCTGCTACGACAGGAGGATAACAAGCATTCCTGATACTGTTGAGGCTGTTTTCAAGAAGAGGAACATCCCAGAAGTCATCGTTGTCAGCAGAGCTCCTCCTGAGAAGAAGCTCAAGATGAAAGTCAAAGAACTCGCTCCGCATAACTCCGACGATGAGGAGCAGTTCAAAGCTTTCATGGAGGATCTCGCAGATGACAGCGAAATGAGACAAGATGTCTCTATATTCCGCGATGGAACAGATGAAAAGATCCCTGAAGATGAAATTGTTGCTCTTGCCGCTGAAGAAGAATGAAATAGAGTAAAAATATTTGTTTTAGTGATTGTTTATTATCAAATGAAAATATTATTAAATGCAAAAAATTGAGAGAACTCGTTGAAAAATTAAGTGAGATGTTTAGAAATTATTTGGTCATCCGGAATCATTTTTCGCACATTTTAATTTTTAGCCTCGCGTGTTGGAAAGAAAAAATCGCGAACAAGTTTGGCCAACAGAGGGTGTTGAACTCAATCCGAACACCACAAATTCTAGAAGTGTGCATGATTGAACAATGACTTTAAATTTTTTAAAAATTGAGTTTGATTTTGGTCTTCTTCGCTGTAATTTTAGGCAACTTTTTAGAAAATGCATAATGCAGGTGAAATACATTGGCTATATTAAAGCTATTGAATGGATATTTCGACTTTATTGTATGGAGCAAGAAGATATTGAATTTATTGATTTACATGACACGTTATTTATTTACATGATAAAACTTCATATAACCATAGTCACTTTTTCTTGACGTCATTTCTGTTCAGAACAATTTTTGGTTTTTTGGAGTGATTTTTTCCCGATAATTCTTTTAACAAATGTTATTCAATATTAAAAATATAGCTTCTGTAGTTAGTTTATTATATGGTTATTATAAAAATTTCGTTCAAAATATCATAGTAAATGCTGTATAGAGACCAAACAGGGTTGGCAAAATTGAGCAAAATAATTTAAATTATTTAACGTAAATGGAAGACGAAAACGATTTTGTTTTTTCACAACTTCAGCAGGAGTTGCCACCAGAGCACGTTATGCATGAACCGGAGCCACAGGCAATTGAAGATTTCTCGCAAAGTTCGATTTTTTCGCTCAAATATTATCGCCAATTTTTCAATGTTGATACTAGCGACGTAATAAAGCGCATTTTAATCAGCATAAATCCAAGGGATACTAAATTCTTCCAAAACGCCGTTCCTCCGGACTTATACGGCCCGATTTGGATTTCTATCACAATATCTTTCTTACAGATTCTGTTTGGAAACATTTCTAAGTTGATTTCAGGGAAATATTTTTATTTCAATTTCGGAAATTACATAGCTTCGAATATTATTTGTTTCTTATTCGTTATTGTTGGTCCAATCGCTTGGACACGATTCACAAAGGCATTAAATCCGCCGCCTCTGATCACTACAATATCAATGTTCGGATATTTCATGATTAATGATTTCGCTTCAATATTTATTTGCACAATTGTTGGTAGAAAAGCCGACGTTTTATTTGCGTTCATTTCTGGATGCATAGCTGGCTTTATTTTCTATTTGAAGTTGAAAGCCGCATTTCTTGAACCTTCCTCACAGAATAACGCATTCCACCCTAACCTCGGAGCAGCCATTGGCCTTTGCTTGACATTTGTACTTTTAGAACTTGTTGCTTAGAATATTTCTTGTTAAATATCTGAATTGTTTATTTTTCGCTTTCAAATAATATAGCATTCGAGGTGGCGATATTATATTCTAATATATATTATATACTTTTCTAATAATCTTTCATCAAAATCAATATTATTAGAAACAATATTAAAAGCTTGTGATTAAAACACTACCTTCTTGAGTTAAGCAAATCTTATGAATCACAATGAATAAAATCACATATTATAATATAAATCTCATTTTATATGTAGTTAGAAGTGGCTATGAGAATAATATCTTGATGTATAGAAGCAGAGTTTGGCTTCATAATTTAAAAAATATAATCAAAACGTTAAATGAACACAAAATATAGGAGGACGTAAAAGCCTATGTATATGCAAGTATATTCTAGGAAGATTTTTGCTTGATTTCATATTATTAAAAGTTCCAAAAAATATTAAAGATGTTTTAAGCCATTTAACTATTATTTAATCTAGGAAAAATACCTTAAATATTTCCACTGCATTGAGGCCACAAAAGCAAAAAACCCGATAACAACATTTAAATATAGTTTTTTAAGCCTGCATATTAAAATTTCAGATATCTACTCCAAAATGTTAGTTGATATATTAACTCTAATCACATTATTATGCATGTAACAAAAACACTAGTGAAAAAATCCTTCATATTTCCAATTTGTTTTGCAATTTTTAGATATAACATAATCCACAGAATGCCAAAATGCAATAAAAGCTTTGGAGAATACTAATACAATGACACCTTTTTGCTGCATAAAAATTATAAAATTATTGATGACAGAAGGTGAAGTGTGCTCAAAGAAGGGATGCTGCTGCAATCGTTGCCCATTTGCTTCCGAGGCCGGCGTCAAGGCCTACATCGAGAAGCATTCGCAGGCCGTAGAGAATATCCAAGCGATTTTGATGTGGAGAAGACCAGTTCCTATGGCAATCGTGCTCGTTATTGTTGAGTTGTTGATATTATTCATCGGAAAGGCCAACCTCGGTTTTCTTCCGGTCGTAACTATGTTCATTACGTTCTATTTGTCGGGCAAGATTATTGTCCCGAAGTTTAAGGACGCAATCAAGGGACAACTTTTCCCAGAGCTCATCGACAAGGGTGCTCCTAACGCTCCAAACCGCATCCGCTCGAACGAAGAAATCTCCAATTTCCTTTGGACAATCGCCAGCAGAGTAAAGGAGTGCAAGGGAAAGAAGATCGAGTACACGCCAGTTAACATCGCTATCCTCCTTGGTATCTCGACGTTGTCTTTCATTCTCACAAACATCTTGACAACATTAGGTGTCTTCGCTATTATAATTCATGTTCTGCTCCTCGCTCCGGGAATTTTGCTCCATCCAGCTGTTTATCCAAAGATTGCTCGACCACTCCACTTAAAGATGGATTAAAAATAAACTATTCCTGAATATTGATGCCATTGTTCGAAATCAGTCTGCCTTTTTATTCTATATTTATTTCAAAATAATTTTTAGCATTTTATTACACATATCACACGAGTTTAAACCATCCATGAGCTATATTTTTTATTTATAGCTTGTAAAAGATCTAAAAACGATATAACGAAATGTCACTATTTTATAATTCACTAATTGATCAATAACTAATATATGGTTAATTTTCTATTCTCATTCGCACTGTATTCCTTTATAATAAAATGAAAAATATCATTTATTTAAATGCTTGTCATGTAAATATTATTTTGTTATGGAGATTATTTTTACATGACAAATTTATCAGGGAATTAGAAATCTATAGCAAATATAGGTTTTGATACTTTGATTCAATCATTATTTGGTTATGTTTCAGTTCACTTTCGATGCTGAGCAATGAACAACATATCATATCAAAAATTTTATTTGATGAAAGCAAACACAATAGTAAGCATGTCAGAATTGCAGAAGAAATGAATATGGAAATGATATCCAATCTTATTCCTATGTTTTCAAGTATATTAAAATCTCATGAATTAGTTATTGATTTAAATTCAGATGAGAGTTCTTTGGATCAAGATGTTATAGCAAGGAAACAATCAGCACATGATCAAATAGCAGCAGATCTTGAAACACTAAATACCACTTTAAAATTAGCAAATTCATTTCCCACACAGTTGTTATTGGAACATGTTGTTTCTCCAATATTAGTTGAATATATCAAAGGCGATTTTCCACTTAATTTCAAAATTATTTCATAGAAAATAATTGCATTTCACTATTGTAGGAACGAAGCAGCGATAGAATATCTCCTAAATAACGATATTATTGATGTTTTGCTTCAAAATATTTCGTTTAATCTTCATCCTTCTGTATTCATTCCAATTCTTTATGCAATATCTAGCATCGCTTTATTTTCACAAAAATCTTATGCATTTATTCAGCATGAAGCGTTTATAAACATCAAATCAAATTTATTGACATTTCAATCATATTCGGCTGAAAATGATTTATGTTATGACGAGGAAGTTGTGCACAGAGTTAAGTCTAAGTTTATATCTAATTTTATTAAGATGTTTAATGATTCAAATATTCAAGAACTAATGAATAAATTCGTTCCTCTTATATCAAATAGTATTGAAAATTCTGATGTCGAACTAATTCAGGCAATTAGTTACATTTCATCAATCGAAATCATACATAATTGCGACATTTTTAATCTTATTATGATTTTTCTGAATCAGACCAATAGTGGCCAAATATTTTTCGAATGCATTAGATCAATACGTAAATTGGCCTCAAATTTAGAGATGTTCAAATTCCATTTAAATATTGAATTTTTCTCTGCGATTAAAAGAATGACACAGTTTGATAATGCTATTATAGATCCAGTTGTTGGCAATATTGGTCAATTGATCATTCTAGATCGAAATGTTTGCGCTCAATTTCAGAATTCAAACTTATTTGATATTATTGCTGAGCTTGCAATGAAAGATGAATCAGCAGTGTCATTGTAATGCATTGTAGTTTTGATTTTTTGTTCATTTATGGATAACAGTTTAATTCAAAAGATTTCATTTGAAATAGGAATTCTTTCGATGCTTGAAGGATTTGTTTGCATAGACAACGAATATATACAAAATATTATCTTAGAGTTTTTGAATTCAGACATCGAATTCAGCACAAATTCCAATTTTCTCGCTGAATTTGATACGATGACAGATGATTATATTAGAGATCTTATTGAGATGTACACTTCATCTAGTAACGAAATCATATTACTCCCTCTTCTCATAATAGAAACAAACTTTAATAATGGATGAAGAATTAATTTCTATTTCAATACTTTCTATAACGACGGGATTCTCTAGAGCAAATTCACAAATGCCATTCTCTGCCATATCAAACATATTTTCATCGAGCTTAGCTATGTTTTCATTCTATTTAAAATCAATTATTATGTTTGTATTTTATTATTTGTTGCAATGGAAAAATAGACATATTCAATCATGGAATGTCTTTTAACAATTCCCAGGTTAGAGATGTTAGTCAATGGACTAAATATAGCCTAATGAAGCCAATATTTGGATGAGTTGTTTTCTTGAGAATTTGATTAATTTTTCAATACAAACTGATTCCTCATCAACAGTCATAATGCAATCATCGGGAAGCAATATTGTTACTTGAGGATTATCTTTCTTACTCAAACTTCAACAAGAACAATTATTATCATCAATTAAACGTGTGAAGCTGCTGTTGGATCTGAAGCGCTGCTTAAATTGAAGAAGATATAGATAATTGTTGCAGCAATGTTTTATGATTATTGGTTATTCCATGTGTCAAGCAGCAAAACAAAGAATCTTCTAGTTCGAGCTCCAAGAAATCACAAATATTAAATAAATCCACAAAGTCAACTAAATCAAAGACTTCTTCCACCTAAACTGGAAATAGTCGAAGATGGCAATACCATCTTCATCAACAAGAATCTCAATGTCATCGCGATCCAGAAGGCCAACAAACAGTTCTGCCATGCATTCATCATCTATGACATGTTCTCAAAGTTAAAAGACCCGCGAAACAAAATGATGTTTAATTCCTTTCTATAATATTATTTTTTTTGTTATTTTTTATAAAAGAAAATTGATTTAAACTCCAGTGAAGCAATGATTTGAATTAAATTTTTAGTAGCAATTGAAGAACCTATTGTGAGTGAATTGAAACGCGTAAATGTACGTTCTTCCCACATTCTAACAAATAAGTATTTTCTCCTCAAATTAAATAGGGGAAGTAAAAAACTTTTTATTCATTGATGCATGGCACTTGATTAAAAGTTAAATTTAAAAAGGGTAATATATTTAAAACTACATAAATGTCATTGTCTATCAATTTGAAGACTTTTTCTCTTAATCTTCATGCAATTATGAAATGTTTTTAATAATAGATTTTACATGTCAGATTTCGAAGATGTGTCAGATATTTCAAAAATAATAAAATAATAACGAGATAATGATATGGCGATTAAATAATCGCGATATTTTATTTTGAAGCATAAATGGTCTGGAGAATTATTTTTGACTATGTGTCAAAATATACGTTTATAAATATAAATGGGATTGTTGGGTTTACTGAGGAAACTCAAGCTCAAGGAGAAAGAGATGCGTGTTCTCTTCCTTGGACTAGACAATGCCGGAAAATCATCGGTTATTAAGGCTTTTCTTGGCGAATCTATCGATGAACTTTCACCAACACTCGGTTTTGAAATCAAGACAATAGAAACACAGGGATATCGTGTAAACTGTTGGGATGTTGGAGGACAGACAACAATTCGCGCATATTGGAGAAATTATTTTGAAACTACTGACGGAATCGTTTGGGTTGTTGACTCAACCGACAGAAATAGAATAGCAGACTGCAAGAGAGAACTAGACTCCGTTTTACAACAAGAAAGACTTGCTGGCGCATCGTTGCTTATTTTTGCTAACAAACAAGATATCAACGGTGCCCTCACGTCAAAGGAGATCGCAGAGATGCTCGATCTTGATGCAATTACAAGAAGACATTGGTCGATTGCGAAATGCAGTGCAAAAACACGTGTTGGCATTGAAGAAGGATTTAACTGGATCATTGAAGACATTGGCTCTCGATTATTTACACATCCATAAAGATTTGTGCTTGTATTTAATAAATGTTCAATTTTTAAAATCTTTTCAATCGACTGAATATGTGAAACTGTCACCCTCAAGCAGTATTTCCGCAAAGAACGCAAGATAATTATAAAAACTTTTTGCAATTTCGAATTTTTTAAAGATTATCTCCATGGAGAATGACTCATTAAATATGAGGCAAATGCAACAATATGTAATGAGCCATTCTGCATGATGACGATGCCAAGACTTAACTGATGTGAAAAACTTGTTGAAATCAGGTGCTTTTCTTGCAACAGTGCTGTTCACAAGAGTTGATTACGCATATTATCATGAAAACAACCTACTGCATATGGGCAGTAGCGCATCCTTTGCAATAAGTCGTTTTGCGAATCTGAATGAAATTTCATGGTTTTCTTGAATCAATTCACAAACAGCAGCTGTTATACTAGCGCACTTGAAAACAGAATTGGCGCAAAGAAAACCATGAAATTTCGTAAAATACCATTGATTTTGGGATGAATTTAACTTTTTTAAAACATCATTACATGGAGTGACTTACTGCACAATATAAAATCCAAGTTCTATGCAGTGAGTCACTTCTTTTATTGACATCGCATAATTTGTTTCGTTGTGGAAAACTGTTGAAATTAAGGTGTTTTTCATGTGGTAACCATGTTAGCAAGTTGTGTTTTATCATATGCAATTATTTGCAAACATTGTTACCGCATGAAGAATACTAAATCGCGAGAAAAGTCATGAAGCTTGGCATAAATTTTATTTTTTAAAATGCCATCATAAGGAACTCCTTGCTGAAATTACTTTGTGAATGATTTTTTGACACGTAAAATATCAAAAAATTACTTCACCTCCAAATGTGTTGCACAACCAAGATGAAAATTCCGAGACCTTGATTGCGCAGCTTATACCAATTTCTCTATACCACAGCTCCAAAAAATGGCTGACAAAATTGAGATAACTTACATGCTCCCAGAAAGAGGACGAAGACTCAAGATGAAAATTCCGAACAGTTAGTAAAGAGAATTTTGCATTCTGTCGACTTCGCCGCCAACATGCAAAATTCTAAAAGTGACACATTACACGGCAAACTTATAACAAAAATAACTTTACATGTTAATTATAATTGAATGATATAAACAAATTTTAAAATTTCTGACTTTATAAAATCTGATCCGTTTTTAAAATAATTTATTTTTTTTTATTTCCTAAGTAAAGAATGAGTCAGTACATTTATTATAAAACATTCCCCGAACGTTTTATGAAGTTATTCATGAATGACGCAAAGCTGAGAAATACAAACTATGGAAAAAGAGACAATGAACCAGAATATATAACATTGTCGTATGATGTAAAATTTATCGCTTATGGGTCAACAGTAATGAGAGGAACCAGATTTACATTTTATACTAAAAATTATTTCTCCAGTGAATCAACAGAGGATATATTACGTTAACACATATATGAATAAAGTAACGATATTAGAACTTGATATTCACAATCAGTATCGTTTATTCGGAGACGATGGAGCCGGTCATTACATAAAACCGCCAAACGTGAAATAGTAAATATAATTTATAACGAACTAGTTGATAAAATGAATTCGTTTAATGATAAAATTAATGATTTGTCGAGTTATGAAAACGTTAATGATAACGAGGTGATTAAATCAGA
>JALKBU010001348.1:0-12248 GCA_023091735.1 Trichomonas tenax | reverse complement strand
GCCACTTATACCACTGGATAGACAACTATCAATATGTACATGAAAGTACTTTCAAATCGAAAAAATATTGATCAAATAAAAAGTTATGAAGGTCGCGGGACTACACCGCAGAAGGAAAAATTTTCCCGAATAAATGATTGAATTTCATGATGAAATTTATTGTGCGAAGAGAGAGAGAGTTAAAATATCTTAGTGCTATATAAAAAACTTTTTACATAGTTACATTTACAATAATAAAATTTAGAAAAGCATTGATATCCATTGAGATATATCATAAAATATCACAAGTTGCTTAAAAATGAAATCATAAATTTTAAATGATGTATGTTATAGATCTTGTATAAGCAAAGATGTTTATTAAGTTTTTAGTCGGAAATATTCACTGTATAATGAGTTTTGAGGCGATTTTTTAAAAAATGTCACTTTTATGAATATTGTCACTTTTCGAAAAATGATTGAATCATCTTTTAGCATTGGACCGATTGGTGAATCTTTAAAGGAACAAATTCGTGTTCCGTTTAGTGCCATAATTTCGCCGTGCGCTTATAACGGCGCTGAAATTCACGATTTTGACCCCAATTTGCCGAGATGCAGAACGTGCGAGGCCTACATCAATAATTACTGCGAGAAATCGAAAGGAAAGTGGATCTGTTCGATATGTGGTGCTCATAATAAAATAGATCACGAATTAGATTTAGATTTGAAAGATATCAACCATTTTCGTTTAATTCCTGAGGACAAAGACGAATTGTTCATATTCGTGTTCTCCCTCAAACTTCACCCGATTGATTTCAACATCATTAAAACGCTTTTTACAGATTTCATTTCGAAATTAAAGAAAGGAAAGTTCATGTTCATCTTTCACAACAAAGATGGATTCTACTTCCTCACTCCAAGCAAATCACACTTCAAAATCGTCGACAATCAGTTAATTCACACAGATGAGCAAAAACACAACCTTCTTCCAGCCTGTTTGTCCCACTACGTCAAAGCCGACTACATAGACCTCTCCTCCCACATTTTCGATGTTTCTCAGCTTCCACCCGCAATAATCGCAATAATGCACATGAATCCTTCTGTCGTCGAGCAGGACTTCTCCCAGGTGATCTCCGTCATTAAGTACATCTCGAACAAGCTTCCCAACGAGCTAATAAGGGTCGTTAACATTCTGCCTCAGTGTCCGCCCGATATTTTGAATTACGACGAAATTCGCGCGAAGGATATAAGAATTGACGTTTTGACGGCGATTTTCGATAAAGCGGCATTCGTTATGGGCACGCAGATACCTGGCTTCGTTGTTCCATTCACTAAGAACAACTTTGTTGGAAAATTAAACTGGATATTCAACAAACGCGTGAATTATCGGTGCTACATGAACGTGAGAAGCGCAGGGTGCACGTGTTCGTGGAACAGGCTGAGATGGCACTATTCTGTCGTCGACAACTCTCTTATGTTCATTCCCGACGTGATGGAGGATCAACCTTTCGTTCTCGACATCAAACCGACATTCGAACAACCGATAATTCAAATGACGGCAAAGACAACGAGAATCTTTTCGATTTTCAACATCAAACTCAGAGCATCACACGACAAAGCTGCTGTCCTAGGCACTCTCAACGTGAAGGTTGCTGAATGGCTCTGGGTTTCGAGATCTTTGGGCCTCGAAGGGGCCTCTGACGCGATAACAATGGCAGCGATGCCGATAATTGAGTCTTTGGACGAAAAGGACGAAAAGAGAATCGAACTCGAAAAGTTCGTTCGTGTTGTTCCGTTCGTAAATGCAATGAACGGAACTTCGTTGACTGCGGCTTCGTTGATTGTCACAAATCCACCAAGAAAGCTTTCGATGTCGCCGAAGATCGAAGGAGACCACGACACGATGACAATCACTCTCCTTGACCAGATTTACGCTGCCGGGTTTGAGAACTGCGGTGAAGACAAAGCAAACGAGCTCGGAATATGTCCTCCGCCACGAATGGGAATTCCTGGTTGGCTTTTGGACTTCAAGGAATGATTTTTATTTGTTTTATAAAATGTTTTAGTGTAAAATATTATATGCAATCAACAATCACATCTTTTCTCAACCATCAAAACACTCAATTCGAATTCCCGTTCATCATTCGAGACAATTTATGAAAAAATCTTTGATATCTCATTAAAAAATCACTCAAAATTAAAAATGATAATTTTCATTTTAGTTATTAAAGATTTAGATATGAACATACAGCGAAATGAACTATTAGAAAGTGGACAATTTAGATCTATGATTTGAGCATTATCGCATAATGATAATCTTCGAATAACTAAAAATTATGAAAATATTTTTAAAATATTTTTCAAATGAGCATTTGAATCATTTTACCAATAGATTATGAAACGAGTATATTGCCAAACTAATCAGTGAAATATGTGCAATTTATGATTATAATAAGAATCTCTCATTCTTCATCCATCATCCAATAACTTCATTTTTAAAAAGCAAAAAACTTTTTTTATTATCATTATAATTTTTTCTTTTCATGAAACAACATCTAAGAATATAAATCACTCCAATCAAATATATAGGTTTTGGTGAAACGATTGAAATGTTGTTTTTTTTAGAAAATTGATTTATCACAAACAACATTATTTATTTTAATTAATCTTCGACGGTGGTTCGTAGAGACCGAACAGTTCTATCATAGGAGTGTAAAGCCCTCCTCTCCTTGTCACGTTCCTCAGCCTGAACCTCACGTATCTGAACAGAGGCGAAATCGTCGGAAGGACCCAAGTGTGGATTTTGTCATTTCCTCCCATTTCATTGTTGTCGTCTTTCGAGTCTATGTCCGTCCACGTGATCTTGTCGTCGCTTCCCTCCCACGTGTACGAGACTGGGTAGTCCCAGTACGAAGAATCAGAGCCGCTGCACATCGTGTACGCGGAGATCGCGACTCTCGCGGCCTTGAAATCGAAGCAGACCCAAGAATCTTCATGTTCTGCGAGATACCACTTCGAGGGCTGTCCGGAGTACCTGATTAAGTTGTGCGCTGGGATTTGGCACTCTTCTTTGAGGACTGTGACGTCAACAACGCCGATTTCGATTGGATTCTTGCAATTAGTGACGTGTTCTGTTATATAAGTGAATATTCCCTTGAAAGGATCTCCGGTGTATGGGATATTGATGTCGTAATGGATATATCTGTGCTTGTTTCTTCTCGTTTGATGATTGCACTTAATTCTCTCTGTTATCGCCTCCCAAAGTCCAGAAATCTCAGTGAAATCCTGTGGAGTGATATATTCAGAGAAGTTGGTGATTGCTTCGTTTGACAAACACTGATATCTGATGAATGGCAACAATTGTTTGAACTGAGGACCTCTTTTTGCAATCAATTCGATAACAAAAGAATACAGAGAGTTCTCTGACTCTATTTTCAGGTTCGGATGACTTAATAAAGTTAATAAAGTGTTCAAATTTAAGTTAAATAACGCTTCTTTTTTCAATGAATAAAAATGTGACGCTATATATTGGATTTCTTTCGTTGTGTCCACTCCATTCTCAATTTTTTCTTCGAATGTTGGAACAACATTTTGATTCGTGAGTTTTGTCGTGTTAACAAATGAAAATGCCTCCACAATTTCAGCGTTCTCAAGAATAGAACCTACTTTACGCAAAAATATCGATTCTTGGACGTTTGCTTCGAATTCATAACCTTTCATCAGTTTTATTACCAAATTGAAGTATCCATCGGGGTCAGGGATGTAGATAGTGAACGTGTTTATCGTTTTATCATCCGCACGCATTCTCGCGATTTTTGGCGAAACAAATTCCGCGAAATACGAGCAACAGGGGTACTTTTTGTTGCCGACGATAAAAGTGAAGTCTTCCTCCAACTGCTGCGCCGCAATTTTCTTGAGTCCGTCCGCTGAAAGAACTAAAGGAGAAAAATCATACATTTTGAATGACACTTTACATGTCAAAAATATTCATCATCACCAAAACAGTTTTTATTGAATATAATCATCCTTTATAACACTGAATTAATGATTTTCATAGCCAATGCTATATTGTAACTAAGTTTATAACGAAAAATATTGTTAAAATATTTAAAATGTCAAAAATATAAAATATGAATCTGTGAATATGATGATTCGAAAAAGTTATCTCTATATAAAACATTTTAAAAGGAAGTACATTCATTTCAGGAAATATATTTTAATAAAATCAAATATCGTTTTCAAATCATTTTGAATCCAAAAATAAAAAGTTTTCTAGATAAAATGACGTTGCATTGTTATTATTGAGCTGGAATGTGAAAGTTAAAAATTTGCGAAATAAAATTTTAGATTTAAACACGGAGCAATAACATCAATATGTTTACATTAGATAGGCATTAAGAAGCAGCCAATGAGACCATCGCCATTAAATGGCTTTGGTGTGATATCAAGTGATAGAAGTTGACGGCTGTATTCACTTACGCGATATATAGTTAATTCTATTGGACGTCCTTCAACGATGTTGCTCTTAACATCTAACAATGATGTTGCTGTTCCAAATTTTATCAAAAAGTCGCCAACTAACAATCCAGCGGACTCAGCGGGTGATTCTGTGCGTACTCCCGATATAAATGCGAATGGATTCTGTTTTTCGAGCTCCATCAATAATGTTTCCTTTCCATTTTCAGGAATAACTTGAACGAGTTCCTCCAAAATGTGTTCAATATGCTTTCTGTCGTTGAGCAATCTCGCGGCTCTTCCTCTCTCCCTCTGAACCTCGTAGTGATCAATGTTTGGGAGTGGAAATCCTTCTTTATCGATCAAAGAGCCTCTATAGCCGACGCCAGTGGTCTCAAGGTAGTCCTTGATGCCTTCCAACTGCTTGTCGATATTGTCTCTCGCTGCACTCGCGACTTTTACACAGCGCTGAGCAAATGTCATCCAAAGTGATTCGAACAACTATACAATTTCGCTATTTTTGACATCTCCACAACATATATTATATAAATTTCGAATTTCTAACTTCATATCTCAAAAATTCAAAATTTTCCAAATCAAAATCTTGACATTTCTCTAAAATTTTTATGAAAACAAAATTTCCACAAATTTTTACATATGTTTTTATGCTATTCGAAAAATATTATTATTTTTCGAAATGTATCATATAATTAGTGTTTTTATCTATAGTTTCTTAATAAATTTTAAAGATTATGTCATAAAAACAAAAATAAGATTTGCAAATTTCATATCTTCAAGAAAAAGGGAAATTACCGTTGCCTCAGTCAGTCTTTCGACAATGCGGTTTGTTCTCCCTAGATAAAACGATCGGATATGACTTTGACATTTCATCAATTTGTAAATTTACTCCGAATTTCCGCGATTCTCCGTTTATAAGTCCTTTGTGAGCACGGCTAACTATCCAAAAGCATTACGGGTTCAGATAAAGGAAAAATAAAAACCTGATTTTCACATGAACAAAATTATCAATTCCACGCTGTTGCGTACAGTGAAAAATAATAGAAATAATCATTTAATCGTTTATTACAAAACTGAATGTAAATATCAAAACAGTACTATAAAAGAGATGATAATAGTACAAAAATAATTGTTTTCAGAGCCAATACAAAAATTGGGTTGATTGAAAAAAAAATTAAATGAGTAAACGGAAAAAATTAACATATTTAACAAACAACAAAACTTTTTTGTAAATGACGAATAACAGAGCGACAAACATCATCAGACCCTTCATCAGGGTACATTTCGATAGAACAGTAACCATCTGGAGTATCATTGCATGTGAAAGATACTCTTTTATCTTCGTGCTTTCCATTGAGGACTATTTCTGGTGAATCTGAGAGTGGTGATGAAATGAGACAACGCTTTGGGAGAAGATAATCTCTTATTGCCTGAAGAACATCGGATCCATCTGCTTTGAATTTGCTTGCATAGAGTTGTGTTGGTCTGTGTGTTGGCTCAGAAACTGCTCTGGCAGCTGGTCTGAGGATAAGGCTTCTCTGATTCATCAAAACAGCGAGGACTTTGATTTCTGAAAACTCTTCTGACTCTATGTCTGCTCTGATCTCACCAATTGGGAGACCAATTGTCTGGCAAAGCTTAGAAGCAGTAAACTGATCGAAAGTTCTTGGATCCTGAGCGAGAGCAGAAAAGATTGGATATGTGTTCTTGTGGCCGAGCATCCTACGCGCTTCATCTGCGTATGGTCTTTCGTTTGGATTAAGAGATAAGCATCTCTTGCAGAGCTCCTGAAGTGGAGCTGGAATGTGAGAGAAGTCGACTGGCTTAGAGTAGTCATAACCTTCTCTAACATCCTCGTAAGGAAGACGCTTTGAGAAAAGGACGTACATGATAATGCCAACGCCCCACATATCTGCCTTGAAACCATCGAACTCTGGATGCGAGATTGCCTCCGGAGCTGAGTATTCAAAGGTTCCGCAGTTATCATTCATGATTCCATCTGAAGTGATAGAAGCCATGCCGAAGTCAGTCAACTTTAAGACGTCGTTCGAGGATATCAATATATTCTCCAACTTTATGTCTCTGTGAACAATTCCTAACGAATGAATTCTTTCAACGGCACAGAGTAATTGCTCAACGTATCTGAAGCTTGTTTTTTGATCTGGTGGTGATCTCTGTAATATATGAAGAAGATCTCCCTTCTCCGCTAATTGCATAAATTGAAAGATTTTAGAATGATTTTCGATAATTTCTTCAACATGAATGATGTTTGGATGATCGAGTAATGGTGAGAGAATTGTTTCGTTAAATAGTATACGATGCCTTTTCGCGATAGTTGCAATTCTGTTTTTCGATATAATTTTAACAGCTAAAGGGATACGATGAATGCGATGATAAGCTGTGCGAATTTGGGAGTATAATCCATGTGCTGTAATCGTGCTGCTAATGTTGTAGTCGTGTAATTTGTCGTAAATTTCTGTCGGAGAATGGACTTGAGGATAGAGCATGATTAAATATAAAAAGTGACAATCCACTCTAAAGATTGAGAGGCAAACTTTTGAATGAGTTGAATGTTGAGAAGCTCCCTCAAAAGTAGGTCATTAATCGCATCTTTGTAAGCCATTGCACCATTTTTTATAATACGCTCGAGTATAGACGCGGAATTAAAAATAACCGCTCGTTTTGTAAAAATTCTCTCAAAAGTAGGATATTAAAAAAATCTACAATTATACAGTTTTTTTGGTACTCTTTTCTACCTAAATCCTATCTCCCCTACACCTATATTCTTGAGATTATTGTTCAAAATGGCTTAGAAAAGAAGAAGTAAGTGTTTCGATCTTTCAGAAGTGTATCAACCCTGGGGGTCAGAACCAGATCAAGCATGTATGGGAAAATATAACTCTTATGTGATGCCATACATAGTTGGAGTGTTAAACATATATAATATCGTTTCATATTTTTCATTAACAATTTGATATCAGCTTATTATTGAGTAAATAGCAATATTTATTATAAATATATCGCATGCCAACAACATAGTAACATATTACAAATAATACAAGCTCATATTTGAATAATTGTTCAGTATCTTAATTTATAAATAGACAAAATCATTGCGGAAATGACAATATACATAGACACATGAAGATATTACATGTTTTTAATGTGATGCACCAACTTATATTCATAGCCTCCCAATGAATTTGCTGAAATTATTGATTAATAAAATAAAGTTTTCAAAAATAAAAACGATGGAAAAATAATTAGCATCATATATACTATTTTATTAATGTAAATAGTGTCAAATAAATTGTGAAAAACGTCATTTTTAACCTTATCCATTTTTAAAATATGGTTTATTATAACATTTACATAATGATAATGCTAATTTTGCCAATTTTGGTCGCTAAAAATCAAATCTGAGAGTTAAAACATGTCTGAGGGTTCTTATTTTTATAGAATAAAGTGGTCAAATTAATAAAGATATGAGTATTTTCGGCTGCATTTTGCAGACATAATGAAGAAAACGGGAATTATCTATTATCTAAAAAACGCCTTCTGAAATTTTATAAATTTTCTGTAATTATTAATTTGAATACAAAATGTAATTGTCAATGAAAAACTGTTGCCTATTATATCCCATTGCGTGCATTTTCATTATGAAATTGATTTTCTAATTTTGATAAGATTAAGAAAAATTTAGTAATTGAAAAGTTTGTATGAAGCGGAAAGGGATCGGATTGATATATATCAAAGAACCAAGATTAACAAAATAATGAAAATTCAATTGCTCATAAAACAGTTACTTTTATAAATACATAATTGCAAAATCTCTTTCTTTAGCTGATATATTATCTGATTTTGTTTTTCAGTTATTAAAATTGTTAAAACCTTTTGAGGAAGATATTTAGTAATGATATCATCGATATAATGATAAGTGGTTATATATTATCAATTATTAAATTGTACATTCAAAAATTGATCACTTATTCAGAGATTTATTTCTTCTAAAGTTTGAATGCTTCAATATCCAAAATGCTGTTTGTAGATATATTTGATCCTAAAATTTTTTTTCTGTTTATGACACTTTTAATCAATTGATCTTATTCTCGCTTTTGTGTATTCATTTTATTTCATTTTTTTTCCACTATCTTTAACAGAATAAATGATAAAATGTAAAATTTATGTCTCGTTTAAGCTCAAATCTCAATAACTTCAGTTAAAGACAAATTTAGACTTTATCTTCATTGAATTATAAAACATTGTTGGTAACATGATTGTATCAATATGTTTCTTGATCAAATATGCATGTATTTGGTAAAAAACTAATCTCTTTTATGCGTATCATTTGATATTTGCTTATAACTCACCTTGAAAAGAGATATTTACTGTTAAACGGCAGGTGAATAAACGTTGAGACCATTGTCAAGCAATTTTATTTGAGCATACAAAAGTTCGCTAACCCAATTGTAACAAACTGAAAAAGACAGTCAAAAGGAGTAGACAACATCTACATATGAAAACTTCATTCACAAAGTTAATTTTGTTTAGTTTACAAATTTTCGAAGTAAAACTGTCATAAAAAAATTAACTCCATTTACGTCGCATTATTTCACGCAGACATGTGATATATGTCAAACACGCTCGGCTCTCAATGTTCTCAATTGATTGAAACGCCTTTCAATTGATTCAGAAGGTTATTCAAATAAATTGAAATATCGTAACAAAAGTCAGTATTTGAGTAGTAAACAAATATTTTGAATTTTCATAGAAAATCAAGTTGATTTTTGATTTGATAGTATTGTTGTGATATAAGAATATTACATTATTCACTAATTTTTAACTGACAACAAACGAACAATATGACTTGAATATTAATTCAAAATTATAAATCTAATAAAAATATGAAATTCTAAATCTAGACTATTGTTACCACAGAATTCTATAATTAAAATGTCAAAATATTTTTATAAAAATTGAATGCAAAAATTAATTAGACTGTGAAATTATATGACTAATATTTTATTGTTTATAGCGTCATAATGATTTAATAGTATCGTTTTAATTTCCTCAATTTTTGGTTACACGTTTTGTTTAACTTCCACAATAGTTGATAATTTATTTTTTCTTCTGACAAAACATCTGTTTTGTATTGCGAATTCCATTCGCCTGTAATTTGATTGTTTTGCTATTTCCTGTTGTAATTGTAAGATATTAAATGTTAGAAGTCCCGACATAATATTTATTTAAAATAAAATCTAATAAACTAATAAAAATCTAGCAATTATTGTTTTAACTTGTGTTTCTCTATTACCGTATGGATTTGTGAACCATAATTTGAAACTTCTTCATGGTCTAATTATCTCCTATTTTAATAAATGTCTAGCTTCGGTACCATTACAGGCACAAATAGCAGAATCAAAATATTTATCACGTTCAACGAAATCAGCATGTGCCACAGTATCCGACCAATATTTCGAACCTACTAATACTTTAATATCTTCTACAATTATATATTTACGATTTTTGCTTGCCGTAAATTCTGGTGGTAAGTTAATTATTGCTTCTTCAACTAAATTTCTATCAGGTTTGTAATACCATAAATATGTTTTAGTAATATTTTCTGAATAATTATCAATAAACATTTTAATACGAAAAAACTTTGCAGTTAAACATTAAAATGTTTACCCAAAAATAAAAATTAATTATTATCTAAATTATTTTATGGGGCTTGTGAACCTTGTGGGCTTCCGGTCTTAATATACTGAAGCATTCCAGGGCCAGCTACGAAATATGTATCACGACATAACCATATTTGTAGTGGTTGTGGCTTAGATAAGATTTGTGGAGAATATCCATCAATAGCTTTATAATATGTATCGTTATCACCTGAATAAATTGGTTGTCCTCTAAATTGTATGGAAACATTTTGACCATCACTATCGAAACCATCAAATTTATAACCTGCGTTAGATCTTTCACATTGAGAATTCAGCATAAAACTACTAACATCACTTAACGGATTAGCATATCTGGTACCTTTGCTGGATTCATTTTTAACCATTGTTAACGAATCTTCATATTCCTTAATACATTTCAAACCGCTTGAAAGATCTGATGCGACTAATTGGTACTGTAAACATCTTGCAACAAGTGTTGAAATAACTTGATCTGGTATATTCTTACCATTAACTGTTAATTGGACATTATCATAAATAGGATTTTCAAAAACAGTATAATCGTTATTATGTTTAGGGAACATTACTGAAATACATGTTACGTTATTCAATGGCATGTTAACTGTTGATTGGACACCAGCTTTTGTAGCAGCTAATGGGAATGCGTTATATTCTAATTCTTGTGATGGAATAATTAATGGTGAATTTGATAATTGGTTACGAATTAATGATACAGCATTATCGATAATATTAAATCCGAACATATTGGACTTAAGCATTGTAATGGACATACTATTAACCATTAACTTGAGATTTCCTGGTGTTGCTGTATATTGAATTATATCGTTAGTAGAACCAGTTGTTGTTTTAGAAAATTTTACGATACCCTTTGCTGTATTATTTATCTGAATAAATTGATGTGTAAAACATTCTGAAGAATTTTTCGTAAATATACCATCAATTTGTTCATTTTCTCTTATTAGCTTATAATCCTTAACTTTTTCTGGGTTTATTGAACACCATACTAATCCCATAGATCTTGGATAAAACTTCAATTCAAGTTCACCCATAATTTTATTAACAAACATATCGAAAGCTTGTAAACACAAAAGATCTTCAGTAGGAACATTAAGTTCAAAGCTCACTTCCTTATATCCGTTATTTTCTTTGAAATCCATTAAATTAACGTATGTTCCAGCAATCGATTCAGAAAGATTTTCAACGTTTTCATATAATGAATGTGTATATTTCTTAGTCTTTTTCTCATTATGTGGTTTGATAGTACTATAAGCAAATTCTTCACGTACACATTCGTTTTGCTGATATCCTGTAGATCTGTTATTACACATTATTTCTAATTGATCAAATATTTGATTACTTGATTTAAATCCAACGAAAAGTTTACACAAATGTTCATCATCGGTAAAGTTTAGATCAAGTCCCTGTAACTGAAGATTTAACTTAACATTAAATGTAAGAAATCCATCTGACAATTGTGTGATATCAAAATCAGAATGTGTTATAGCAATTCTTGTTTCTTGTCCTTCGGTAAATGGTGCTGATTGGTCAAGGCAATCAACTGTACGTAATTGAAAACTTCGAATACCATCATTAATTTGTACCAGGGATTTTAGATTTTCAAAATATTGTGCAACATTACCCTGTAAATTGTTGTTATTATTTAGCCTTGTATTAAATGCCGAATTCATTTTAAATAAAATAAAAAAACATAAATAATGGTATTAATTTCAAAATTTTATTTATAATTAAAATGGCTTGAGGATTTTGGAAAAAACTTAAAGATGTTGCTAAGAAAAGTGGTCGTGGAATTAAATCTGGATATAATTGGTTAACAAATAATGTTGTTAAACCTGTAGCTAGTTCATTTGGTGCTCAATTCGGTAATAAAGTTAAGGAAAATTTACCAAAAGTTGGATTTGAATTTGGTGTAAATAATAATGGTGAGAGAAAATCTGCGATAAATACAAATGATGTTATATCTGATGTTGGTTCATGGGTTGTTTCTAAACTAAAACATTAAAATATTGATCCAAAAATAAATTTTTATTTTTATTAAATGGGATTAATACTACTGTTATTTATTATAGTTGTATATTTCAG
>JALKBU010001347.1:0-12251 GCA_023091735.1 Trichomonas tenax | reverse complement strand
GAAAAAATATTGATCAGATAAAAAGTTATGAAGGTCGCGGGACTACACCGTAGAAGGAAAAATACTGCCTATGAAATGGAGTGATGGACAAATCCAACTAACGTGTTTTGTAAAGCGTCAGATTTGTCAGAACTCGAGAGCCAGTTTGCATTTAACAAAAATGACTACACCGCAGAAGGAAAAATTTTCCCATTCATAGAAAACATGCAAGAAACAGTAACAAATAATTCACTATTTCCAATGCCAGTTAGAAATAGAAGAGCAAGAATAATAAGAATATAACTTATATATATTATCGATTTTTATTTTTATTAAATGAATAACGAACAGTTGAACGAATTCACTCCAAAATTCGCATGGTAAAGTGATCTGTTCTCTATTAATTATTTTCGACGTCAAATGATGAATGTTCAAAATGAAAATAAATTTCCAAAACTATAAATTTTCATGATATTTCATATTTGGTATGCATATTATAATGCTAATCCAAATGTCTTATTTTATGCAAAAATAAATTTTACTATAAGTTAAGGTTCGCGGGTCTACATTTGTTGTCATCCATTGGCGCAACAACCGAAATTATCGTCGAATGATAAAAAATCATGGATTCAGTCACACAAGTCGGTCGCTATGTCGTCCAGATTCGCGAGAAGCTCAACGAACTCAAGCAGCAAGGAAACAGCATCGGCACATTCAAAGACACACCAACCTTCAGAGACTCGATCAACCAAAATGTCAAGGATATCCTCCAGCTCTCTGGAGCCTCTAAGAGACTCATTGCTCAGCTCAGGCAGCAGGAGGCACCGGGTCTTGATGACTACGAGAAAGAATACGAAGAGCTTAACGCTGAATTGAAGCGCGAGCTCCCACCAATTGTCCAGAAACTCAAGAAGAGCACAGAGGACAATGCACACAGCAACATTAGCCCACAGGCCGCTATGAGCCAGAACCTTCTTGACCAGGAAGTTGTCGACGGCGAAACAGAACAACTTGAAGAATTAGAAAGTCAGGTCCGTGAAATTCTTTCAACAATGAAGGAAGTCAACGAGATTTTCACAAAGACACTCGAAGAACTTCAGAAGCAGCGTAATATGATTGTTGGATTAGACAACACAGTTCAAGAGTCACAGGACAGAATGGTTTCCGGTAACGAGGCACTCGAAAAGGGCAAGCAGCATCAAAAGGCAAGCACAAGATGCCTCTGCTGGCTCCTTCTCTTCTTCGGTATCATTGTTGTTGGCATCATCATCTACATCATCGTTAAGTTTGCTCCAAAGAAGGGTGACCCAACCCCATCACCATCAACATCACCAACAAACAATCCAGTCGGTTCCCCTCTTAAACAATAGTAAAGATAATGAACTCTTTCCACATATTTAGTAAACCTCTATTATATCCCTATTTTTACTGAAATCGCATAATTTCTTTCATTTTTCATTTTATTTGTGATATATTTTCATTAAATAATACATATTATGTCAAGCTCTACTTTTGGCATCCATCTGTAACGTGAATGCATTATATTATTTTCACTAGAACATCTAGAGTATGTTTTAGAAATAATGAAAACTTAAATCAAAAATAAAAGAGAAATATTTCAGGTTCTAATCTGTGACATGGATTTACAACGACTGAATAGTATTTAATATGTTGTTCTCTATTATGTAAAACGATTTATAAGAATCCAATACCTTTTCGACACTCTAGAATTTCACATTTTAATTCCCATGGAAAACAAAAATCTAAAAAACAATTTAAAGTCGTTTAACAAATATTAAATCCATTGCTTTTGTAAAATATAAAGTTTTTCAGGTTTTTACTTTTGAGTATCAAAATAACGTGAATAACCTTATTTAAAAAAATAATGCAAACCTCTTCTCGACCGAAGACGGCTGCAACAACAAACACATCAAAACTCCCGGAGCTTCCGATGCCGAAAAGTCAGACGGGAGAGTACACTGTGGACGATATTACAGATATTAAACTTAAAACGAATATGATGATAGAACAAAGAAAGCTTCTTGGCTCAAAAATACAACGTGCTAAGCAGCTGACTAAAGAAAGGAATCATTCTATAGAGTCAGTATTCAATCAATCATCGGAAAAACAGTGTATTCAAACAGCTTCTCCTAATACAATTAAGTCTTTGCAAGAAACAGCAAATGCATTGGAATATTCTGTAGACACTCGCAAGAAAGAGTTTAAGAAAATTACAAAATCCGACAGATTATCTCAAATCAAAGAATTACAAATCGAGATTCAAATGTTTTTCTTAGAGCATAAAAGATTGGTGCAGAAATCTAAAGCTATGGGACAAAGTGAGAAAGTTGTTTCTTCAGAACTTGAAAGAATTAAAAATCAATCAAATTCTGCACGATACAACGAAGATAGAATTAAAGGACTTCAACAAGAAATTGATCAGCTTACGGAGAGACTCTTTGCATATACAAAGAGTGAAGCCAAATTGTATTCAACTAAAAAACTCAAACAATTATACGACAACCCGGATAAAGTCAATGAGATCAAAGAAGAGATTCAAAAACAGATCAATTCAGAAGAAGAACAAATCAACAATAATCAAAAAGAATTGGAATTAATTCAAAAGAAAGAACAGCGAAATGTTGAATTTTTACACAAGCTTATTGATGAACAGGCCACTCGTATCCGTCAAAAATTGGAGAATTCGAATAATGAATAGCTTAATTGTATTCTATAAATTGTTGTTTTATTATTAAAAATTGTGATTTTAACCATGCCTTTACCACATGTGTCTGATGCAATATCATGCGACCTTGTTTTTAGAAATTTAATAAAAATAGTGAAATTGATTTTATTAATTAACAAATATATTATATAAGCATGTATCTATTGAATTACAGACCGCGGCATTTGAGTCCAATCTCCATTTGATAATTCTCTATAATAAACTAAGTTATTTGTCGAAAATCCTGCTGTAAGAATGAATCCATTTGATGACCATTTGAGCACAGTCGCTGGTTGTGGTAACTGGTCAATAACTTTAGATGTCCAAGAATTATTTGAATAAGTCCAAAGCTTAACCGTATTGTCATCACCACATGTAGCAATTTCATACCTAGCAAATCCAGGTAATGGTCTCCAAGCGATACAATTGCATACGCAATTATGCGCTTCAACAGGCGCGAGTGATGGCACCCATTGGTGTTTTTCGTTCTTCGCGTATATAGCAAAGAATCCGCTTGCAGAAGAAACAGCGAAAGAATATTCTGGGCTTTCATTCGGTCTATCTATAAAACTCTGAAAGTATTGTGGTGACCACGAAAGTGAAGTTGATGGATATTCCGACAGTCTGATCATTTGCGGGCACCATTGGTCCTTAATTCCAGTGGTTATCGAAATCATTCCATCAGAATCGACAGCACCGAAAACTAAGCCAGAAGGAGCCCACGCGACGCAGTTTATCGCTGTTTTGTGATGTTTGAGCGTGATTATTAAAGTGATTTCGTTTTGTTTTGTTTTTTGATAAAGATAAATGTGGCCAGCATCATCTCCTACGATGAAAACAGTACCCAAATCGATCGGTCCGAATGAAATAGAAGTAGCGTATAAAGATGTTGGCGGCGTTGTTGCGATTTTCGTGTATTGACGAGATTCATTTATTTCGAAAACCTGTACAGAGCCGTGCTCATCGAGAACACCGATGGTGGTCCCGTCAGGTGAGAATGCAATGTCGGATATCTCGTTTATCTGATCAATTTTCAAATTTATAGGGGGAGGAACGCTTGACGACATTGCTGAAAGATATGCAGGGGCTTGAAAATATTATTTGGGTATTGTTTACATGGCAATTTAATGAAATCACATGACAATATTGAAACTCTATAGCATTAAGGTTAACTTTTTTATTTTTCATCAAAATTAGCAATAGAATGACACTATAGTCCCACTTTTTGAAAATCCTGAATTTCTTCATGAGTTGGATCTCATTATGAAGAAATTGGTCAGTGTGTCAAATGAAGAAACTTTAATGCTGCGGATATGTCTGATAAAGACATCGAACTGCAAATGTTAGTTCTTGAATATTCTTTAAATTTCCCTATAAATCAAATTATCATTAAATTATCAGAAAGTATTCCTTTACCGCAATAAAGTTGTCGAAGATCCCAATTTTAATCCGAAAACAGCTAAATTACATACACCGACGAATCTCGGTTTCAGCTAAATTATAATGCAAAATGAAAATCATTTGGGCTTAATCATTTTTAAGATTTTATATTAAAACAGAGTGATGAATTACCACAACAAATAGATGAACTAACGTCTAAGAATAGCAGGCACTTACTATCAGAATTGGTTCTTTGTATCTGATGTCATCAGGATTTTTTTACAGATAGTCTAATAGCCCGTCAATAAAGTGAATTACCAGTTAAGTCAAACATCATGACTCATCCAACCTTTTCTGGTAGCTGCCCTATATACTCATCCAATACAAAGGAAAATTTGCACGACAAATTTGTTTTGTAAAAAATAACCTTATGTGGGGATCATAAATGTGACAATTTCCTGTCTGTCAAAACCGAGATCTGACAAGTGCGATTTTGTTGTGGATTTAAGGGTTCCTGATTGTGTCGGTTATATAAATCGCAAAATTTTAAAAATTAAGGTAAATTTTTCATAATGTTTGCATTATTAGTCTCATCTTCAGCGTGTTGGACTGATTTTCTGATGACAACCGTCAGCCACCTCGTGATGAACCACATCGACAGTAACAAACAGAAGCAAATGCAGAAAATATTCCTTCGATCTGCAGATGATGATCTTTCAAAGAACTTATCGAAACTCAGTGCATGGATGAACTACGTTGAGAGGCCGCCCTTCAACTTGAAGTGCTTCAATCACTGGAAATACTCAAGCCAACCGTATATTGAAACCGAAAGAGATTACATACCGAATTATTATAGCTCTAGAGAGAATCTTATCACAGTCACGAAAGAGTCCGCTACAAAGATATACTCAGGAGTGTTATCTTCCTCGTTTATGTGGTCGATCCATCTAAAGATCCTTTTCACAGGCATTTGCAACGTGCACACGCCTCTACACGTTAACGAGCTCTTCTCTGACGACTTCCCAGACGGAGATCGCAATGGTCGGTTATTCAAAATTGTGTATAAGGGCCAAGAAATGTCTATTGCAGATCTGTATGAATCTGGCTGCGGCCTTGATAGCTACACAGACAAAACTTTCAGCAAAGCTTTCTGGGAAAATGTTAATAATTTAACAATCGAGCTCAATGAAAGATGGGATCCAAAAGATCTCATCAGCGAATCAAACGCCATCGAAACAGCTAATTCTAGTAACTCAGTCTACACAATCAACACAATTTATAAAGGTTTAAAGCCTTTAACACATATCAATGAAACATTTGTTTCAGAGTGCAGAGAATATACTAAAACACAAATGCTTAAAGCCGCACAGATCCTATATAAGATCCTCGATAGATGCGAGTTCCCAGATGTTGAAACACCTGATGGAAAAGATCCAACACAAGGAGGTGATGATGACGATGATCCTTCCGGCTCCATCATCGACACAATTAACCAGAACACAATTCCAGCTGAGCTGAGAGAATACCTCGGTTACTTGACATACTTGTTTATGATTGTTCCTCTCACTTGCATGCTCGTGTGGAAGAGGCATTGTGCACTCAGATGAGTTTTAACAATAACTCAATGTTTGAATTCCAAATATTGACTCAGTAAAAATATAGTTCTTTTTTTTCTAATTCTGTATTTTTGGAAAGATAACTTATTTATAAGAAACGAATTTTTTTATTTGCTTTCAAATAGAATAGTAAGCGATGCGTGAATATTACAAAAAATGGTGATTAAAGTTCTTTGCTTGGCTCCTGAGTTGTCTCATTCTTTTCAGATTCAGCCGACTTCTCCTCAGTTGTTGCTGCTACCTCTGGAGCTGTTGTGTTTGTAGCTTCTGGAGCAGTCATGTTAGCATCAACTGTGATGTTTTCTGTTGTTGTAACATTTTCTGGGATTGTGGCGTTAGCAGAGACTGTGATGTTCTCTGGTGGGAAGATGGACTCATTGATGAAGGAAGCATTGATGAACTCTCCATCAACGAATGTAGAATTCGTTGTGTTTGTTGCGTTGTTGACTGGCTTTGGCTTTGGAATATCTCTAATCTTGTCTAACTTGTCTTCGAGGGAATATCTTCTTCTGTTGATATCAGATGTGTGGACAACAGGATTGGATGTGATATTCTCTTCGCCAATAAGCTTCAGCTTCTCGTTGAACCATTCTAATGTAGAGTTGTAGATCTCAAACAATGAAGAAATATTCTCGGCTGTGATCCATGGCTTAGAGACTGGGATATCTTCAAGAGCATACCTTGTCTCATTGAGTGTATTGTTGAGGTTAACAATAGCAGCTGGTCTATTCTGGCGCTCGTAGATTCTATCATCTGCATCCTCTGTAAGTGCCTCGAGCTGTCTCAGCTTCTCTCTAAGGACTTTGCGTGTCTTTGGATTGGACACGTTAGCCATCCATTCTGTGTGGTAATCTAACTCTGCGGAAATGTTTGCGCGCTCTTCCTCTGTTGTGACTTCGATGAGCTGATCATCGGAAACAAGGCGGTCGCGAATCTTGTACATAAGGGATTCGTGGTCGTTCTGGAGGCGAAGTAAATCACTACGCTTCTTGAGAACGAAGTTCATCTTGCGGAGGAATGATGCAGATGTGGAAAGCTGGTCTCTGTCGAGCATCCACTTCGGGCGTGTTGTGTTAGCATCAAGACGGACGCCGTTGTATGTGCAGTCCCAGAGAACCGGAGCGCCAATCTGATCGAAGCCGAACTCGTAGACAACATATATCGTTTCATTGGATGGAGCTGTTTCATTGCCTTCAACTGTAGCGTTGGCATCGACTGTGGTGGCATTAGCTGTGATATTCGGTGGGAATATATCGTAAGTAAGATATTCTTCATCTCCTTCGATATAGACTGTGATGTTGCGTAGCATCTCTTCGACTGTGAAGTTGAAGAAAACGTGATCATTGTAGTCGTGCTTGTCGTAAACCTTGAAGATTTGTCCGTTTTCGTTATTTCTGAAGAAAACATCAACGTTTGCGAAATACTTTGTGTAGACTTTCTGGATGATGAAGGCGGAGGATGTCGAAGCACCGGCGTAGCAAGCACCAATAGCGATGGCCTCATCAGAGTTCATTGTTCTGTTGAGTTTCTCCATTCCTGACCAGTTAAGGATGGACTCGTTAAAGAATGGAACGCGTGTCGTACCACCGAGAAGTTCGATTGAGTCGAGTTGTGCCTTTGTGATATTTGCAACTTTGAGAGATTCATCAAGAAGGTTGTTGAGGGACTCACCGATGTCAGCGAGCAAAGAGTTGAGTAATTCGCGTGTGACTTCCATGTTGAATGAATAATCTTCGTAAACATCTTCGATATTTGCAGCTGTTGTAAGAGAAAGTGTCAATCGCTCCTTAACACGGCGTGCCTCGTCATAGAATCTGATTTGGACACGCTTTGGAAGTGGTAATTCGATATTATGTTCCTGAGCGAATTTATTCATGAACATTTCAGCGAGTTTTTGATCAACTAAGTAGCCACCGAGTGACATGTTGGAAGCAATGCCCAACTGTGTGCTCTGGAGCTGTGTTCCGTTTGATGTGAAGTTGAAAATCGAAACCCAAGTGTGAGATTGACCGAGATCTAAGAAAGCAACTGTCCTAGAACTGTTGTAGTACATTGCCTGACGCTCGAGTCCGTACGTGATTGAAGCAGCTTGCGGTGAATCGATGATTCCAGCGAGATTTGATTCGCCCATGCTGATGGCTTCTCTAATTGCCTGTCTCTCTCTACGGCTCATCCACGGTTCGACAGAGAACATGAGTGTTGACTGTTCGAATGTGAAACGGCCGTCAGAAGCTGTCGAAATTAAATGCTTCATTATCAATGAGAACATTTCGCGTCCTGTCAAGCCCAACTGATTCTCCATGAGCTTTGGCATGCCCTTGATTGCATTTTGTGGAAAACGCTCGTAATGTGCTTTTGCATCATATGAAAAGAGCCATTCAAGTTGGCGTGTGTCGTTTTTCTCCCAGTGCTCTGGGAATTGTGTCTTCTGCTTCTCAGACATATTGTAGAGAGCGAAGAAAGAAGGTGTATATCTTTTAGATTGTTGGTTTAACGCAACTTCAATTCTGCCTGGAAGAGCAATACCTAATTTAATGTTATCGCTTCCAAAGTCAACAGAATATATCACAGATCGTGATACTGCTGAGAGGAGAAACAATAACATTTTGGCCGGACGATATGTTATTTGGTCACATTCACTTTTTGGAAAACATTAAACTTGATATTTGGATATTGCGTAATGTGTAGATTCTTATTTTAATAAAATTTCAAATGAATGATCGGAAAATTTTAAATTTTTCAATGATTTTTCAATATTTAGGATTAGCATATTATGTAATAGCTATTTTCATGATGAAAATCATTTTTGAAAAACTTGTTTTTGGTGTCAGATTCTATCATAGTCATAATACAATCGAAAATCTCTATTTAAATTCATAATTTTCTCTATGAAATCAACTGATAATGAAAAATTTCTAAATTGCGAACAAAAATAGCGAAATATTATCTTACTAAAGTTTTAATGAATAATAGCAATGAAAATAAGAAAATTTGACAAAGAAAAAGAAAGATTCCAAATAAAATTTGATGAACAATAGCCATAAATGTGTTATTTGAAAAGTAATTATAATATAAATGAGGTACCATTATTTCAAATTTTAAAAAAAATATTTAATGAGCAAAAAGTTGATGATTTATTGTAGTTTTTGAACATTTTTTTGCACAAATTACATGCATATTATCTGGTTGCAGAAATCGGAAGTTATTTTCGTTTTATAATGATTATTTTTATTATTTTTGCATCGAAAAGATTTAAAAAATAAAGAAAGTCATATTTTTTCATGGATCAAAAACCTCAGATCGAAAAACCAAAAACTGGTGGTCTTTCGTTTCTCACGAAGAAGGGCGAGGTGCCGACGTTCACTCCAGCCTCATTACCACAGCCATCAATCAAAATAGAGAAACGCTCGACCCAACAACAAGCAATTAACTTCCAGGTGTACTTTAAAATAAGTAAAATCCTCGAAAAGATCAAGGAAGCCAAGCAAAACGAAGAAAACAGATTTACACGTCAATCAATCGGTTATATCGCGCTTATGAATTATATTAATGATCAAAATTCAGGAAAAACAATGAAACATTCACGCTCTGGACACTTCCACAAGAACCAGGGCAGTGCAGAAGCGAAGCTCGTTACAAAAGACAGCACACGTTACGTTCCACCGACAAAAATCAAAGTTGCACAAGTTTGGGAGAACGATTCGATGGAAGCTTTCCAGTATTCTGCAAACTTCCTTTTGAACCGTTTGACAGAGGGACAATTGCAAACAACAATCGAAGAACTTCAAACACACATCAAGGATGACACACACATCGCTTTCACTTCTAAATTCATTGTTGAAAAGGCCATGATTGAGCATGCATTCGCACCACTCTACGCACGTCTTGTCAAGCAAATGGGCAATAAAAAGATGCGAAAATTAGTTATCACGAAGACAATGGAAGAACTTGACGATTTCTTGCTCAACGTCCCAGAAAGCGAAGAGGATGGCATCAGAGCTAAAGGAACAGCTTTGTTTTTGACATCTTTAATCACTAATCAAATTGTCGAAGCTGAACAAGGCGTTGACAAACTATCCGAAATTCTCTCCAAACTTAAAGAGACGCGTAATGAAAAAATCGTTGGAATGCTCGAAACATTCATTACAAAGTCAGAAAAAGATTTCGTTCTCAAAATCACACCAGAGCAATGGAACATTTTCGATGAAATCATGAAATTAGAGTCAACAAGCTCCTATAAGGGCTGCATGCTTCTCAATATTCAAGAAACACGCGAGCTTTACGTTAATAATCGCCAAATCACAAGAAAAGCAGTTGAAGATCTCAAAAATGCAGACGAAATCTCCGACATCCTTAGATCCGCATACTGCGATTTTACTGAGGGAACTGAAATCAAAGAGATTAAGCTCGAGTCAAACAAGTTCCTTGAATCCGCTCTCCACCAGCTTCCAGATCACACAAAGGATGCTGCTGACTATTCTATCTTCATCGGCATGGCGATTCCTAAGTGCCAGGCACCACAGCAGCGCCAATATCAATCAATCTCTGCAAAGTATGCAGAAGAGATCATTTCTGAGAAACTTGCTGACGAGAGTCCAAAGATTTGGAATGCTTTCTTCAAGGTTCTCGTTTGCTTGTATACTTTCGGCCATTTAGGAAGGGAGCGTGCAACAGTTGTTGCTTCACTCATTCCAGGTGCCAAAGATTTGAAGATCGACTTCCTTGAAGAGGCGAAGTACTTCCTCTTCGATAACTTCGATTTCTCGCAGTCTTTCAAGCCTCCGAATATGTGCGCTGAGATCACTGAGGCCTTAATGATGCCAGAGAGCATTGAAACACGTGATCCAAAGGCCCCTGTTTCGAGACTCATTGCTGTTGCAATCTGCCGTGTTGCCGTCAACAAGGTGATGGCTGCAAGTGAAAAGTACGATGAAGTGATTCAGAAGTACATCAAGCACCTTGGAAAGCTGAAGAACAAACTTCCGAAAGTCATGGAAGATGAAATCAACTTCGCACACGATGAGTACGGATTCCCATACGATTTCGAAGAGCTCTGTGAGAAAATTCATTAATATAAAATGTTTATAATAATAGCACTAAACAATTTTTTCAACATAAGGTTAATTTAGGTGCCAAATTTTTTTTTGACTGAAATTTGACTCTCAAAAAAAGTGCGCCAGATTTTTAAAAAGTTAATGAACAATCGAAAACCTCTATCAATGCTTCCTAAAAATCAAAACGAAGAGAGGAAATTCGAGAAGCCAGCAAATAGTCAACAAGGCGCCTTGAGTTTCGCAAGACGAATGACAAATTTTGATCCAATTCAATCATCCTTTGGCTCTACAGCGGCAAGCACCAATTCAGAACGCAAACAAATGACTGCTGAGCAATGGGATGAGTTCCATTATCAACGAAAAATTGATAACAATATTAAAGAATTAAATAATCTCTTCCAAAACGGAATTAATGAGTTCCACAGACTTCAAACAGAGCTACAGAAAGTGAGTTATCACCAAGAAAAGTATTCAAATTATGCTTCACAATTAGCAGAATTATACAAGTT
The DNA here is from genome assembly GCA_023091735.1 of Trichomonas tenax. Taxonomy (NCBI): domain Eukaryota; phylum Parabasalia; order Trichomonadida; family Trichomonadidae; genus Trichomonas; species Trichomonas tenax. The sequence goes on along the minus strand of JALKBU010001347.1, from coordinate 988 downwards.
CATTAAAGATGTTATTGATGGCATGGAGTGCCCTAATCCAGGCGCAGTTGTTGAGAGCATTGTCAGCAGATTTGAAGTTCCTGATGAAAATGAAGTTCCTGAAGTTGAATTAACAAGTTTTGATCAGACATGCAATGAAGAGAATTTATCCGAATTTATACCATTCTTCAAAGATTTCAACCAAGATATAAAGAGAATGCAGGATCAGCTCGAAGCAGACGTTGAAAGACTGAATGATACAAAAGATTCTATAGAGAAGCTCCAAATGTATATTAAGATAGGCCTTTCTGATATTGGCCTTATTTCCAACGAATAGTTTGTTCTATTTCTGGAAATGTTAACATAAATATATAATTTAAGGTCTCATCTATTCTTTTTAAGCATAACAGCACTATGTTTTTGAATGAAAAGAAGAGAAAGTCAGTATTTTTTTTTCCTTTCTTGGAAGTGAAAAGTTCGACTTCCAGAGCTATATACAATATTAAAACTAATAATTGCAGGTTTATAGGCTAGAGCAATTTATTCTCCAACATTCATCGCATCAAAAAAATCCTTGACATTGAGATTTTTTCATCAAGATCGGCAATTTGTTTTTGATGTTCTTTGCAAAAGTAAACTGCTGCTACGTTGTAAAGATGGGAGCCTATTGAATGAAAGGGTAGGAGTTTTCCTCTTTTTGTATGTGCTGAAACAATAAAAGTTTAAGAATCTTATGTTTGTCAAATAATGCCAATAAATTCTTTACAGGGCAGTATTTTTCCTTCTACGGTGTAGTCCCGCGACCTTCATAACTTTTTATCTGATCAATATTTTTTCGATTTGAAAGTACTTTCATGTACATATTGATAGTTATCTATCCAATGGTATAAGTGGCACAGTCTATATATCTATCAAATCATTGTTTGCATTTCAAATCGTCCAAAAATATACGATTTCCAGCATAAATGTATGCGCTAATATGCAGCATATGATATTTTTATGTGTATTA
>JALKBU010001346.1:0-12252 GCA_023091735.1 Trichomonas tenax | reverse complement strand
TGACACTTTTCCATTTTTCCCGCGCAATCACGTCACTTTCCTTTATATTTGACATTCTGACTCTATATGTCAAACATAATTTACATGTCAGAAAAGCACGTTGTTCTATTTTGTCCCAGTCCCGAAAAAACAGTACCAAAAGAATGAGTGATTTAAATAACGTATTTTTTCTTAAAATCCGATTAAATAGCAAAATAAGCTATAATAGAATCCACCTGTTAGTAATATTTGATTATAGAAAAATAACCTTTGAGTTTAAGAGAATATTTACGAATGCAAATATAAGTTTTTAACAAAGAAAATTCAATTTGTGCTTTTAAATAAACAATTGAGTTGATTTTTAGATTTTAAAAATGATAATACAGCTAAAAAAGACTGTTAAGAAAAAGTTGGTTAAAATAAATATTGTTACCCAATCGTTTTTTATCGATTTAGAATGTCTGTTCGTGCATATATCCCTTCAGTCAATGAAAAACTAGTGGAGAACAGACACGAATTCTTCGATTCTTTCCCATTTTAATCGCATTCAAGAGATCAACGGCCAACAAATGGTCAATTCGAAGCCGTTCTTCTTACCTAGCCATCTGCTAGCTGTTGATGTCTTCGAAATTCGCTCAGATATAACTCATTCGATACTCTTTTACAAACCTACATTTTCTACATCTTTTTGAGGTTGCTAAGACATAGGATGCCTTAGCAACCTCAGAGACTCGTAGAAAATGCCATGAATCAAAATATTTCATTCATCGATTTACAATACTCGCTTTAGCTGTCTAATAGCATGACAAACAGATAGCCGGTGAGCAAATGTTTGTCATGTAATTAGACAACTAAAGCAATTTACGATTTATAAATATCCGTTAATTCCTATCATCAAAAATGATCAATTCATAGCACAGGTTCCCCAGAAATTCGCTGTTCTGGAGAGTTTGTGTTATGAATTGATCATTTCTGATGATATTTATGCAATTTGGTAATTAGGCTTGTCTAAAATTGATATGCAAAGTCGGCGAAACACGTTTTTTAACTCACTGGATTAACTTCTTGCTAAGTTATTGAACCCCAATGAGTGCTGGACAAATCCAACTAAAGTGTTTTGTAAAGTGTCAGATTTATCAGAAATAGAGTTGGTGAACAGTTTACAAAAAGTGTCGTTTTGCAATGGGTCATCTAGACAGAGCTTCGAAAGTGCGTGAAGGCATGCACAGCCTTCACGATACTTAGATGTTATACTTGGTGTCCCAATGCATGATTCGCAGTCTTCGACACTGGCGGTGCCACTGAGGTCTGCACGACACTACTCTTCAAGCTCTAAGCATGATTCGCAGTCTTCGATGTTGTGATTGATCGACGACCCACAAGCCAAGCCTGCGTCGACACTGGCGGTGCCACTGAGGTCTGCACGACACTACTCTTTAGGCGCCAAGCCTGAGTCTCCCTTATCGAAAAAATCTTTCTTTTAATTTTATTCCACCATCTTATTTAGTCTCTGATTATTTTAAACATAACTTCTTTATTTCACATTATTAGAATCCCTAATTTATTTTTATTTTCACTTTTCGATTTTAAATTTTTTTTAAACAGTAAGTTATTTAAATTTTGAATGATAATTACGTTTATACTAGCAATAAGTAATCTATTTCCAAATTTATAACCTCTCTAATATTTCAATTCGCCCATATTTTTAAAAATTCACTAATTTTTTTCTTTTTTTTTTTTCATTTTTGTTAAATGCAAACTGGCTCTCGAGTTCTAACAAATCTGACACTTTACAAAACACATTAGTTGGATTTGTCCAGCACTCGAAACCCAATGCACAACAGGATTTTGTACATTGTGGTTCAATAACTTAGCAAGAAGTTAATCCAGTGAGTTAAAAAACGTGTTTCGCCGACTTTGCGTGTAAAAATTTAATTGCCCTTGGTAATTATCGATTTTGTGTACTAACAAACACGAAAATTACATCTTAAGAGCAATCATATTTGATATACGAGTCATATGAATAAATATAACGTTTTTACCAATAATCAATATTGAAAATGAAATAGAAATATTTAAAATTAATCGATAATTTTATTGGGCATTTGGATTGCACTATTAACATATATAAATTGATAAGATTTAAAACAATGAAGATATCATGTCACTTTTCACTAATATGTCAAATTAGATAAAATATTAAATATAATAAATATAATTTATACCAATTATCAAATTAATTTATGAAAAAAGAAGATTTGAGAAAAGAAAAATATTGAGATGAAGAATAAAAATCAAAATAAATCATAATATATTGTTGGATGCTCATTATTTTATGTTTTAATTGAGATTTTGAGAAAAATTAAAATGATTTTCAACATTTAAAAAGATTACTACAAATGATTCATATACCAGATTTACATAGTTATTGCATAAGCAATTTTTGAATTCTCTGAAAAAACACTCACAAATATTGAATGATGTAAAAGGACAATGTAATGCATATATAATAGGCAATATAAATAACACATTTTGTATACGCTCTCACAATATATTCTATGAGTCCGATTATTGTATAGTTTACAATAAAATATAAACCTATTCATAATGCTATATTAAGCATGCTAATATCTCTACGATTTGTCTTCTCAAATATTGAAAGGACTCAGAAATGTAATATATGGTATTTGAAATGTATATTATATATACAACAATATAATTTTGATCTCAAAAATAGTCACTTTTCTCACTTTTTTCCTTCTTTCTCTATTTCAGCCTCTTCTGAATGATTTATTGCAAATTGAAAAATATCCTAAATACCTACATGTACCACCGAACACTGGCATGGAGTATATAGACAAAATAATCACATTTTATTTTTATTATTTTTATCTCGTATAATATATACTTTTTATTTGTTTTCTATCATATAACGCATATGTAGAATATAACTATACAATAAAAATATTTTTCTAACTTTAAACATGATATGTGTCATAAAATTATTTTACATGTCATTTAATCTATTTTACGCGTCATATTGTCAAAAATATAAATTTCCTATATTTTAGCATATCAATAACTCCAATATGTTATATATTATGATTTTCCTGCAATTCGCTTTATAAACATATCATTATTATTCTTCATTTCCAATATCTTTGTTATCTAGTCATTTTCATGGTGCTGAATTCACACAGAATGTCATATTGTGGCTTCAGCACCGTGAAAATGACTAGATAACAAAGATATTGCCGAAATTTTGAAAATCACTCCGAGTATAAGTGATATATAGATGGAGCTGTGGCACAATAGTCCGCAGAACGATCTATATATCACCAACACTCGGAAAATCAACATTCCAATCAAATAATTTAATGCTCTTAAAAAAGTTGTGTTTCATGCAATAATCACAGTGATAATGCACCATCACAACTGTAGTGTAATATTATCACTGTGATTATTGCATGAAACAAAATATTTGTTCACATTTCGAGATTCTCTGGTTGTTCTTGTCCAGTGCAGCATTGAGACATGGCAACGAAGCAGCCAGTCAAAGTTCTGCACTGATCTATCTTAATGAGTGCTCACTCGTCCATTAATTAATATTATTTTTCATTATCATCTTTAAAACTATCCATATATGTTTTTTACTCCATACAAACATGTAGCAAGATGTCTAGATACTAATCAAGTACTAAACACACTTATATAAACTTTTTGTTTTTAAACTCCATATCTAGAAGAACAAGACATAGCACAGTTATAATGCTCAAGCATACCAGTATAAAAACTGATTCCATACAATTGAATCTCAAAAATACCATTCTAAAAATATTACATTATCAAATCAAAAACAAAAGTACGTTTATGATACATAAACACATCACAAACATATAAAAAACAATCATCTGCATACGAGACAACTGGAAAATCATACAATATACCTTTTTTAACAAGGGGATTATCTAAATCAAACGTGACTTATTTGCAAATTGAAGAATGTCAACGACAAACATATGCGCATTCATACATGGTATATGTTTGCACAACTCATAGAGTTTAATAATACCTCATTAATAAGTAAAATGCTAAAACCCATATTTAACAAATTTGGGTTAAGCTCCCATAATTATTGATGTCTTTTGATCAGTTTAACATCGAAACGCTCGAACTTTTACGCAATCAGTACAGCGACTACATCGAGTTCTTCGGTCTGTTTGCCAGCCGTGAATCATTAGAAACAGCGATCTTCAAGAAGTTGTTTCTTTTGTCGGTTCTCATCAGCTTGACCTTTCTGTTGTTTTTAGCCTTATTAATTTTTCATGCCAAAATCATCCATACGATTTGCGTCGCTTATGGGATCTCCTCAAATTCGTCATTTCACAATAAGGAATTAAGCTCTGCGTTAATTCATTTGTGCCAATTTTGCGCTGCCTCATATCTAAAGAGTACGGGATCAGCATTAATAATTTTTTTACCAAATGACCTGGAAAACTATGAACGCGAAAGCACTGAAGATCTTTTATGTCATTTCGATTCAAATCCTATACTTAAATTCATTTTCAACGATGATGTCAAATCATATACATTGAGTCTCCGCGACAGCAATTCAGTGGAAGCATCCATACGCCAAAAGAGTTCTTGAGCGGTGCTGCCTGTGTGGTTCAATTGAGCGTTTTCGTTTCCTTCAAAGCAACAAAGTCGAAATGAGCAAATCGTGTCTTAATTATAGCTACATCGGCGGAAATCAAGACATCATCAGCGAGTATCTTTTGTACATTACACCCGACAAAAATACAATGGAGATCGCTACTCAGACACACAACCTTGAACATCTTATCCATCTTCACGACAGATATGGACTCGTAATTCCTGTCTCTAACGTTTGTACATCTCTGAATTTTTTTGCTTTTATATATCTTGTCTCGTCTGCGAAAGATTATGATCATCTTATTCCACGCAGTCCAATGTTTGGAATTGCTTCCATTATTAATTATCTTCGAAGTTGTGATAGCATTGAAAGAAGAGATGAATTTGGATTTACCACCCTACATTTATGCGCTGAATTTAACCGGAATGATGTTGCTACAACATTGATTTCTAGCGGTGCAGATATTAATGCCAAAGATATTTATGGAAAAACTCCACTTCATACTGCTGCTCCTGAAAACAGTAATGACGTTGCTGCAACATTGATTTCTAATGGTGCAAAATGAATTTTTCTAGACTCAAATTACAAGTTTTTGTACTTTTTACGTTTATTTAGTTTACAACCGAAATCAAATAAATTTTTTTGTGTCCATGATTGTTTTCAATTCAAAAACGTAATACAGCAAAAAGCTTCCATTCCCCAATATCGAAGACAATATAAAAAGATTCATATTGTTTAAAGACTGACGAAAGAATTTCTATCATAAGAGATAAAGAAATGCTTTCCAATTAAAAGCCTTGAGTTATAACACAAATTAATTCAAATCACTTCAGTTCATTATATGAAAATTTGACACACAGGACATTATAATAGCATGATCTTGGTTTTGTTGATTAAATTCAATATCATTGATGAAATAATAGTTGAAATTTTGTCTGAATTCACATTTCCTAATTTTCTCAATGGAGAAAAACAATTTATAATAACGATGGTTGCTCCAAACAATGAGAATATTGGACCAAAATCTGGGCAGCCATTGGATGTGTAATTCTGAACCACATTAATTTGCTGCAGCAAATATATTAATTTAAAATGTAATTGAAAATGTCTGAGCCATCGTTTCTGAGTCATTTAAAATGTTCGCATTTGTAACATCAGCATTTGCATGCCAATAAGTCAATTCTACATGAAATCCAGTATCTTTTAGGTTGGTTAACTGAGAATAGCTTGCATTAAAATCATTTCCGATATATATATATTAATATTTAAACAGAAGATATTGAGATACTTTTTTTTAGTTGTTTCAGTCACAGAATTTTCAAAAGATGTCTTTTTAGCCACATATTTTGTTTTTGATACATCTTTCAAAGATGCATAAGATAGATGACAACTTGAACCAAACTTCCTTAAACATTTTTCACACATATGGTTTTAAGTTGTGCAATGTTCAAACGAAGAATCATATGCCATTAAATATTTTGCATTTCCGGAGATATTTATGCAATTTGCATTGACATCATAAAAACTCGAGGAGAGTATTGAAATGTTATGATAACCAATCAGAGTGCTTTCATCTATTTCTATATATTTCACATCGAGTTTCACATAAATTCATTTAAGCTAAATATAAAACATAGTGGCAATTTTAATACTGAGATTTTTTTGGATGTTACATTCAAGCGCATTTGATTTAGCTCTGAGCATAAATTAACACCGGCTCCATGATGTCAAAACAGAAACTCATAGATTCTTCTTGAGGAAAGGGGAAGAATCAACGACATTCAGTTTCTCAGACCTTAAATAGTCCAATAGATCTTCTGAGCTCAAACCATCATAATTACCCAGTTTGGCCACGGTTTGAACTAAAATTTATTTGAAAAATTTAATGGAATCTTGCAGTTAATTGATTATTTAGACATCATTGTTTTCACTTATTGAAGCATCCATTGTAGGTGAATCTAAAGGGGCAAACACAGATTTCTCTCAAAATTGAAACTTATTTGTATTAATTAATCCAATTTTAAATTGTTGATTATCAAATAGGTTATTTGTTCGATGCATTGCCTTAAGAAATGATGGCAGATAATGATTATTTTGGTATGATATAAAGAAATTAAAAAATATTATCTGCTATAACGATAATATCTTTGGTTCATAGAATTGTATACTATAAGCATAATACCAACAATTCCAAATGCTATGCCAATGAAATTATATAATATTATTTGTTTTCTTTCAGAGATTGAAGTCTTTAGCCCTGATATCCTTCCATAACTCAGTAAAGTTAAAGTATTGTCATGTGTGTAGTTAATCGAAATATGATTTTTAGATAATTGAATTTGATTAATAACTGAATCGCATTGAGAAGTACTTGAAATCAATATGCTATTGGACTTTTCTGAAGACGCCAAAAGGCATTTAAGGAATAAAGGCTTATTTGGATTTTTGAATATAAAATCAATTTTGTTTTTAATCTTAATAAGTTCAATAGATCCAATGTATCCTTCGCTTAACTCTGTTAGTTCTGATTTCTCTTTAAATGTCCAAATATTCGATTTGATATTTTCATTAGACTTAAAGATAAAATCTCCTTCAATGTCTTCGACAACGCTTGAATTTAATGTCATTTTTCCCGACCAGTGTCCTGAAATTTCATTCAAAGAAATGGATCTGATACAAATCAACAACATCAATTCCATGAAAATGAAATCAATTCCCTTAGCTATCATTTTTCACCACATTGTATCATATACTATAACATTTCAGTCAAATTGAATAAATATTACAAAATATCATGAGCAATCAACATAAAAGATGGAATGATGAATGCTTTTGATGCTTCTGTATATTACTTAACTGTTGTCAAGTCTGAATTACACAAGTAAACATATGAATTTTATATTTCTTTTCTTTGTTTGAAATAAAATTAAAAGAAATCTATCATTATCATGTGCCCAATTAATACATGAACTGGAATCATTGAATAATTTCAATTCAGCATTTTTGCATTGCTGATCACGAATATAATGTTTCTAAGTGATAAACACATAATATCGATATCGATATGTGATGAACATTCATTGCTGTTATCTACTGAAGATCCTAGACAAAACAAATAATGTTTGAACGAAAAGATGTTTAAGAAGTGTATCAACTCTGGGGGTCAGAACCAGATCAAACATGTATGGGCAGATATAACTATTATGTGATGCCATACATAGTTGTAGTGTTAAACATATATAACATCGTTTCATATTTTTCATTAACAATTTGATATCAGCTTATTATTGAGCCAATAGCAATATTTATTATAAATATATCACATGCAAACAATATAGTAACATATTACAAATAATACAAGCTCCTAATTGAATAATTGTTCAGTATCTTAATTTATAAATACACGAAATCATTGCGGAGACGATAATATGCATAGATGCACGCACATATTACATGTTTTTAATGTGATGCACCAACTTATACTCATAGCCTCCCAATGAATATTTTGAAATTATTGATTAATTAAAATAAAGTATTCAAAAATAAAAATGATGGAAAATAATTAGCATCATATATACTATTTTATTAATGTAAACAGTGTCAAATAAATTGTGAAAAAACGTGACTTTTAACCTTATCCACTTTTTAAAATATGGTTTATTATAACACTTACATAATTATAATGCTAATTTTGCTAATTTTGGCCGCTAAAAGCCAAATTTGAGAGTTAAAACACTTCTGATGTTTATTTTTCGATAAAAAATGTTACTTTTACATAAATTTATTTTTTAGTTTGAATGCAGAGATCGAGGAATTCATTTAGAAAATCCCTCCCTCAAGGCTCTGAAAGTGAAATAACTGAAATGCTGCAAGAAAACTACGTATCGCCACCAAAGCAGCCAAGATTGGTGAAATTACAGCAAAGACTCGGCGAATTGCCACGAGATACACTCAGTTCACGAAGCAATGATTACGATGAATCCGAGGTTATGACACTTGAGCAGAATTGTGCAGAAAAAAGAACAGAAATCGAAATAATAAATTCAACTGATGCAGCAGCTGTTGTTTCTGAGTTCGAAAACGAATGCATAGAACTTTATCTTGAATACTATCGTCTTAACAAGCAACAAGATCAAACATTAGATAACAGCATAAAAATCTCAGGAAAAATGGCTAAAATACGTTTCGAAGATATCGTCCAGCCTTTTTATAATACAGACCAAAAGTTAGAAAGCATAAAAGAAATGTGTGAAAGACAAGAAATATTAATATCAAATTTAGCAGCGGTTCATTTGCCGAACGATGTCGAAATAGCAACTCTATACCAAGACACACTTGAAGGAATTGATCAGACAATTGAACACGAGAAAAAAGAAATCGAAGAATTGCAAGCAAAATTAAACAAAATCAGATCTATTCAAGACAAATTAGTCAATCAGCTGACAGAGCTTATGATTGGCTAAAGCTTCAATTCAATGAAAATTCCGATTCAACAAAAATAATTAAACGAGACGTGTTTTAACTTTAACCAAATGCGAGTGATACAGCTACATTATTAGCCACTTGCTTCCTTTTTGCAATTTATTCAAAATTCGCAAACAAAAATTTTAAATTCCACATTTCTCAGCTTTCTACTTTCATGTATACATTTCCAAGTCGATTTACATCATAATCTCAAGCGAGTTGACTCGAAACGAGCTTTAATAAATCCGAAATATTTCCAAACAATAGGAAAAATCGTACGTTATTGTTGAAGACTCATCCGCCAGAAGCTTCTTTTGCACTCAAAATCGGCCGATTGGTATTTCACACGCTATTTTCTTGTTTGGCCACAATTTTTGTAAAAATAGCATGCAGTTCCTTCACCATATCCAATTCCAACGAAAAATACCGAACTTTTTAACTCGGATTTTGTTGAGAGATTTACAACACCCTTGTTAAGCATTATTTACTGCCAATGTGTGTGCATTGATATTTCATCATTTACAAGGATTTCAGGGATTGTCAGCAATTCAAATTTGTTTGATTATTAAAATGCACTAATAAACAATATGTAATTTATTGAACGTTTATCTTTTTTTCTTCACAAAAATCTCTGAAATTTTATGAATGAAAAAGTACATAAATATTGTTTAGTGTCAAATAATGCAATGATATTGAAGAAAACCGCTTAAAGGATTAAAAAGCTGCAAAGTTTTGTAAAACTAACAATAAATGAGTGATAGCGAAGAATACGGACGTCACCATAGGCATCGCCGTCACGGTGATCAGGACGAACTCGATGAAGTAGAGGACTCAGGTGAACCGGAAAAAAAGAAAGAACACAAGCATAAACATAACAAGTCAGACAAAGGTGCCTCTGATTATGGAAAGAAGGACTCAACGAAGGGTGAGAATTCCGGAAACGACGATTCTCAAAAGCCATATGAATATGACCCAGATTTCAAAGGTGCCAATCCTGATAGAAAGTGCACAGACTGCTGCATGTTGATTTTCTTCATTGTTTTCATGTGCGGCATGCTTGCTTTGCTCTTCTATTCATTAACACGCTCAAATCCAAAATACTTGTATATTCCAACAGATCACAGAAACTTGCTTTGTGGTTATGATAACAGCAAACTCAAAGTTGAAAATGCCTCTTTACTTCCAGACTTAACAGCGAAGAGATACCTCTTCTGGGCCAGACCAGGCAAGAAAGGATATGTCAGAAGCTTCTGTGTCAGCTCGTGCCCAACATCTGGACTTTTCTCTGATACTTTCTTAGAAAACATTGATGATGAAAATATGACCGGTGGTGAAAAGGATGCAGTCTGCGCACCAATACTCGACACAAACAAGACACGCAGAACAGTGGAAGGTTATACAGTTCCAGAAGGAAAAAAGTCATATTATTGTGGTTATGCCACAAAGTCAGTTCTTAGACGTTGCATGCCAACAAATGAGTCATTGCCAAACGTTGATATCAACATTTCCAAATACACATCACTTTTCAAGGATTCATTAAGTGCTCAGACACTTCTCACAGCTTTCTCTGATGTTTACAACGCCAAGTGGTGGATTGCTGCTTTCGTTGGTGCTGCCCTCGTTCTTGCTTTTATCTGGATTTTGCTCCTTCGTTTCACAGCTGCTTTCTTTGTTTGGATCACAGTGTTACTCTGTTTTGCAGTTTCTGCTATTCTCACACTTCTTTGTTACGCAATGAAGATCGATTATTTCAAGACTGCTGCGAAAAGTGAGTCTTATACATTTGGTATCTTCAGCCAGGATCTTAACCATAAGGTGTTCAATGTCTTATTCTGGGTTTGCGTTGCTTGGGATATTGTTTTCACCCTCGTTTTCCTCTTCCTTTGCGACAGAATCCGTCTCTCAATCAACATCATTAAGATCGTTTCTAAAGTATTCGGTCAAGTTTTGACATTGTTCATCTTCCCAATTTTCGTTTACATCCTCATGTTCATCTGGTGGATCTACGTTGTTGGTGTTGCCATCGTTATCTACGGTGCTGGTGAGCCAAAGTTCATCTATGATACAGAGAACGGCATTGGAAACATGGTTCAGTACAAGTACGACAGAGTCATTCAGTTTCTTTCCATCTACCACTTCTTCGGCTTCGTTTGGGTCTCTGTTTTCATTTCCGATCTTGGTGAGATGTCCCTTGCTGGTGTTTTCGCTTCTTGGTACTTCAACAAGGAGCCACGTCGTCAGAACATGGGCAAGGCGCCAGTCATTCGCTCATTCTGGCGCTCAATCAGATACCACACTGGCTCGCTCGCCTTCGGTTCCCTCGTCATCGCCATTGTCAAGGTCATCAGATATATTCTCGAATACATCCAGCTCAAGACAAAGGATACCCAGAGCACATTCGTCAAATGGATTGTTCGTTGCCTCATCTGCTGCTTCAAGTGCCTCGAGAAGTTCCTTAAGTACATCAACCGTAACTGCTACATCCTTATTGCTATCCACGGTTACAGCTTCTTCCAGGGCTGCAAGCATGCATTTGAACTTATCACACGTAATATCGTCAGAGTTATCACAATCAACTGGGTCGGTGACTTCGCCCTCTTCCTCGGCAGAGTCTTCGTCTCTGGTATCACAACAGCTGCTTCCTTGTACGTCTTCATGAAGGTCACAAACGAGATTGAATTCTACGCTGTTCCATCCGCTGTTGTCTTTATCTTCTCCTTCATCGTTTCTGGTATCTTTACACAGTTGTTCGAAATGGGTATCGACTCAATGTTCCTTTGCTTCATGGAAGACTCTGAAAGAAACGATGGATCTGAGGGCCACGAGATGTGCGCTCCACCAGAGCTTAAGGCTTGGATCAACAAGCCATCAGGTGGCGAGAAGAAGGAAGAAGAAAAGTCTGAATAACTTCGTAACTTTTAAATGTGTTTAACTTCTAAATTAAGGCTCCACTCCCACAGCTTATGTTCATTGATATATAATGATATGCTGATATATAGTATATTTTATGAGTTAAGAGACTGATAAAGCCAATAAATAAGGATGATCAAATTTTATATTTTCCGTTATACTACATAATTTGGGAATTGGTTTCATATTATCACTATAGACATCCAACACATGAGCAAAATTATGTTATGAAATAAAAATATCAT
>JALKBU010001345.1:0-12294 GCA_023091735.1 Trichomonas tenax | reverse complement strand
AGTCAGGAATTCCAAAATAAAATTAACGTTAGTTTTGTAAGTAATTCAAAAATTTATTTTCTATATAGGGGGGACCTAACTTGTAAAAACTAACTCTGTCGTAAATATATTTAAATATATGTTCGCAGAAGTCACGGCGCAGTCGTGACTTCTGCGAACATATAATTACTAACTAGGTGTGTTGTTATATTTAAACATACGCTATAGAATCCATTGCTAACATAAATGTTTAGAATCTTATCGTTCCCCACTTTCTTTATACAGTAAGGATAGATGTTCAATATTTCGTATTTACCCTCATAACCTTTCAAAGGAATGAATGTCATTGTTTACTTAGGAAATAAAAAAATAAATTATTTTTAAAAGTGACTAGATTTTATAAAATCAGGAATTCCAAAATAAAATTAACGTTATTTTGTAAGAAATTCAAAAATTTATTTTCTATATGGGGGGACCCTAGCTTGTAAAATTAATTCTGTCGAAAATATATTTAAAAAGATGTTCGGAGAAGCCACGGCGAAGTCGTGGATTCTGCGAACATCTAATTACTAACTATTTATATATCTAAGTAACTCTAACATTATTTTTATCATTAATTTTCGTGGGTTGTGTGAAAAATGTGTTTCCTATTACGTTATAAATAATGAAACAAATGAAGTTTTCAATTCTTATGTCAGAAAACATCAAATAAATTCATGATATTATTAATGAAAACCATAAATGCAAAGCTAAACCAAAAAGCTGAAAAATATCTATATAATAAAAAACTGAAAAAAATCCAACCTGGAACCACCGATATTCCATTCATGAACCCAACATTTTTACCATTAATACTAAACTTTAAACCAACCATTTTTTTGATGATAAATTCAGGGAAATTCCCCTGAATTTGAAAACATTTTTTTAAAAAAAAAATAATTGAAAGCGATAAAGAAAACAAAACTTAAATATTAAAATCAGTTACTAAGTCAACATTTTTAACTTCATTCATGACCTAATCATTGAGGTAAGGTGTGGTGTTCATTTTCTTGTCCATCAATGAATTTTATTGACTTCTTGATGTATTTTCTCATTAGTGCGGGCTGAAGTGTCATCATTTATATATATTTATAGATTATGTTAAAATAAAAATTAACTTTGTTTCCCACCACTATATATTGCAGTTATTACCTCACTATATATGTAGTTACAAATAATGGCATCTACCCCCTATATATACTTCTGACTATACATCGCAATATTAACTACTTGCCAAATATTTTGTTTACATGTGGTTTACTTGTCAAATATTTGGTTTGCAAAAACCTAAAGCATATCGTAATCAAAGGTTAATTTTCGAAAACCAAAATCGCAAGCTTACATTTTGGACTTTAAGTACAATGCATAGGTTCATGTTTTCATGCTTTTTCGAAAATATCCGAAAAACAAAATTGTCATCATTTCACTTTACACGACAAAATGCTCAATAAATGACAAAATTTTCATAATTTACATGACATAATTATGATCAATGTTTGGGTGACAAATAACTAAAAGTAACATATTCATTTAAAGTTTACGTTTCATGAATTTCTCAGAAAATTATGTAAGTCAGTTTATAATCAATGGCAACTCTATTTCTATCCGCAACAAACAGCAGCCAGGTTCTGTTGTAATTGATGATACTGTTTCTGTAATCAAATATATTGCTTATAAAGGGTTTCAAGATTCAGCAATCGAATTTGCAAATCTTAGATGTTCTAAAATAAAAGAGATTGGTGCATACGGAGTTGCACTTACAAGAAAAATTCTAGAAGTTTTGCTTCTACATTCCTCTAAGATAGCCCATGATTTTTTTTACATGTCAACAATTTTTGACCACCAAATCGCCAATTAATATATTTTTAACAATGTGAACCATAAAACCATAATTACTTCTGTGCGCAAAACAAAAGCCATTCATGATCTCTATTAATTTATCTTAATTGAAACAGTTTGTGAAATAGGTTAAATTAAAGAAAATATTATTCTCATTTTTCATTATTCGAGTGGTCCACTTTCCTAGAAAAGGTGACGATTTTACATGTCAGATTGTAAATTTTACTCGTCAGAATCTAACAAATAATGTATTAATTGTGATTCTCAAGTGGAGCCACTCAATAAATTTTTCACGAATTCTTTGGCTTGCAACGTTGCCACCCATCGAAATTTCATGTGATTTCGACTTGTAGCAGTGCCACCCATCAAGATTATATCAGACACAACCTTGCGCTGATGCCACCCACTACAAATATTGTTGAAATCCTTTGCTTCAAAACTTTGTACAGCTGACTCATTAATAATGTCGGTTTTTTGCTTGAAGCCAATTTGACACTCTACAAAAATACCTTATTGTTAGTTTTTTAGAAACCTGCACCCCCATCATTATTCATCGAGATAAATGCCTAATTAAAAATTAATTCGGAATAAACTACTTATATATTGTATCGTCGATCGAAATAAAGTCGAATATAAAGTGATATAAATAATGGATAATCATTGTCGGAATTTGGAATTTAATTTTTTTAATTAGGTTTCATTCATCAACAACGACAATTCGGAATTAAGCATTCAGGAAGGCGATAGCTACAATAATATGAGATGTAAAGAAGTCTCTATTCATATAATTTTTGATCGAGTAGTGATGTGAAAAATAAACTATTCTGTATATGCAATATGTAAAATTAATTTTAGTATTTCACTGTAGTTTGACTTTCACAAATATATCTTCCGTACAATTCGAAAGTTTTATAACAAAAAAAATTAAAAATGTTGGCCTTCTTAATGGTGTCACTAATATGACGACAAAATAGATGCATAGAGTACATGACAGCTTCAGCATAATTTCTTTTGAAAATCACTTAATGCAAAAGAAATCAAATGCACTACAAAACCCTGACATCAAGAAAAGAATCAATAAGTTAATTTCATTGCTCTGAATACATTTACGATGATTTGAAAAATTCAATATTGATGTTGATTATTTAGAGTTGGGGGCTCTTCATATCCAACCCAGCCGATACATGTCAATTAATTGATATATATATATACACTAGCTGAATATCACTCTAATATGATTTGAAAAAAAAACTCCTCTTTTCCTGAGTAGCAGAACATTGAAATAAATAGAGCAAAAATCGTAGGAAAACACATGATAAAGTAGGGGGTTTATTCAAAAGCACCCTTTGATTCTAAGAAGGGAATGATTTCAAGAGACATCATTTTAATTGCAATTGACAATGGAGATTGATATCATAATGATGATAAAATGTGAATGATTGATTCTATATCATAATGATGATGAAATGTGAATGATTGATTATATATCATAATGATGATAAAATGTGAACGATTGATTATATATCATAATGATGATAAAATGTAAATGATTGATTTCATATCACAAAGATGATAAAATGTGAATGATTGATTTTATATCATAATGATGATAAATCGTGAATGATTGATTCCATATCATAATGATAATAAATTGTGAATAATTGATTTCATATAATAATGATGATAAATTGTGAATGATTGATTTCATATCATAATGATGATAAATTGTGAATGATTGATGTAATATCATAATGATGATAAAATGTGAATGATTGATTTTATATCATAATGATGATAAATTGTGAATGATTGATTAATTTCATGTTGACATCTGCTCCATGTTCAACCAGATATTGAACAATTTCGAGACAATTCATTTCGATTCCAATTGTTAATGGGGATTTATATCATAATGATAATCAAATTAAAATGTTTAATTTCATATTATAATGATGAAAAAATGTAAACTATTGATTTTATATCATAATGATGATAAAATGTGAATGACTGATCCAATAACATAATAATGATAAAATGTGAATGATTGATTTCATATCATAATGATGATGAAATGTGAATGATTGGTTCCATATCATAATGATGATGAAATGTGAATGATTGGTTCCACATCATAACGATGATGAAATGTGAATGATTGATTTCATATCATAATGATGATGAAATGTGAATGATTGGTTCCATATCATAATGATGATGAAATGTGAATGATTGGTTCCATATCATAACGATGATGAAATGTGAATGATTGATTTTAGATCATAATGATGATAAAATGTGAACGATTGATTATATATCATAATGATGATAAAATGTGAACGATTGATTATATATCATAATGATGATAAAATGTGAATGATTGATTTCATATCATAATGATGATGAAATGTGAATGATTGATTTCATATCATAATGATGATAAAATGTGAATGATTGATTTCATATCATAATGATGATGAAATGTGAATGATTGATTTCATATCATAATGATGATGAAATGTGAATGATTGATTTCATATCATAATGATGATGAAATGTGAATGATTGGTTCCATATCATAATGATGATGAAATGTGAATGATTGGTTCCATATCATAATGATGATGAAATGTGAATGATTGATTATATATCATAAAAATGATTAAATGTGAATGATTGATTTCATATCATAATGATGATGAAATTTGAATGATTGATTATATATCTTAATAATGATGAAATGTGAATGATTGATGTAATATCATAATGATGATGAAATGTGAATGATTGATTTTATATCATAATGATGATAAATTGTGAATGATTGATTAATTTCATGTTGACATCTGCTCCATGTTCAACCAGATATTGAACAATTTCGAGACAATTCATTTCGATTCCAATTGTTAATGGGGATTTATATCATAATGATAATCAAATTAAAATGTTTAATTTCATATTATAATGATGAAAAAATGTAAACTATTGATTTTATATCATAATGATGATAAAATGTGAATGACTGATCCAATAACATAATAATGATAAAATGTGAATAATTGATTTCATATCATAATGATTAAAAAATGTAAACTATTGATTTTATATCATAATGATGATAAATCGTGAATAATTGATTTCATATCATAATGATTAAAAAATGTAAACTATTGATTTTATATCATAATGATGATAAATCGTGAATGATTGATTCCATATCATAATGATGATAAATCGTGAATGATTGATTTCATATCATAATGATGATAAATTGTAAATGATTGATTATATATCATAATGATGATAAAATGTGAATGATTGATTTTAGATCATAATGATGATGAAATGTGAATGATTGATTTCATATCATAATGATGATAAATTGTGAATGATTGATGTAATATCATAATGATGATGAAATGTGAATGATTGATGTAATATCATAATGATGATGAAATGTGAATGATTGATTTTATATCATAATGATGATAAATTGTGAATGATTGATTAATTTCATGTTGACATCTGCTCCATGTTCAACCAGATATTGAACAATATCGAGACAATTCATTTCGATTCCAATTGATAATGGGGATTTATATCATAATGATAATCAAATTAAAATGTTTAATTTCATATCATAATGATGAAAAAATGTGAATGATCGATTATATATCATAATGATGATAAAATGTGAATGATTGATTTCATATCATAATGATGATGAAATGTGAATGATTGATTTCATATCATAATGATGATGAAATGTAAATGATTGATTATATATCATAAAAATGATTAAATGTGAATGATTGATTAGATATCATAATGATGATGAAATGTGAATGATTGATTCTACATCATAATGATGATGAAATGTGAATGATTGATTTTATATCATAATGATGATGAAATGTGAATGATTGATGTAATATCATAATGATGATAAAATGTGACTGATTGATGTAATATCATAATGATGATAAATCGTGAATGATTGATTCCATATCATAATGATGATAAAATGCGAATGACTGATCCAATAATATAATGATAAAAAAATGTCAATGATTGATTATATATCATAATGATAATGAAATGTGAATGATTGATTCTATATCATAATGACGATAAAATGTGAATATTTGATGTAATATCATAATGATAATGAAATGTGAATGATTGATGTAATATCATAATGATGATAAATTGTGAATGATTGATGTAATATCATAATGATGATGAAATGTGAATGATTGATGTAATATCATAATGATGATGAAATGTGAATGATTGATTTTATATCATAATGATGATAAATTGTGAATGATTGATTCTATATCATAATGATAAAAAAATGTGAATGATTGATTTTATATCATAATGATGATAAAATGTGAATGATTGATTTCATATCATAATGATGATAAAATGTGAATGATTGATGTAATATCATAATGATGATGAAATGTGAATGATTGATTTTATATCATAATGATGATAAATTGTGAATGATTGATTAATTTCATGTTGACATCTGCTCCATGTTCAACCAGATATTGAACAATTTCGAGACAATTCATTTCGATTCCAATTGTTAATGGGGATTTATATCATAATGATGATAAAATGTGAATGATCGATTTTAAATCAGAATGATGAAAAAATGTGAATGATTGATTTCATATCATAATGATGATAAAATGTGAATGATTGATTTTATATCATAATGATGATGAAATGTGAATGATTGATTTTATATCATAATGATGATGAAATGTGAATGATTGATGTAATATCATAATGATGATAAAATGTGAATGATTGATGTAATATCATAATGATGATGAAATGTGAATGATTGATTTCATATCATAATGATGATGAAATGTGAATGATTGATTTCATATCATAATGATGATGAAATGTGAATGATTGATTTTATATCATAATGATGATGAAATGTGAATGATTGATGTAATATCATAATGATGATGAAATGTGAATGAGTGGTTCCATATCATAATGATTATAAAATGTGAACAATTGATTCTATATCATAATGATGATAAAATGTGAATGAGTGGTTCCATATCATAATGATGATGAAACGTAAATGATTGATTATATATCATAATGACGATAAAATGTGAATGATTGATTTCATATCATAATGATGATGAAATTTGAATGATTGATTATATATCTTAATAATGATGAAATGTGAATGATTGATGTAATATCATAATGATGATAAAATGTGAATGATTGATTTCATATCATAATGATGATAAATTGTGAATGATTGATTAATTTCATGTTGACATCTGCTCCATGTTCAACCAGATATTGAATAATTTCGAGACAATTCATTTCGATTCCAATTGATAATGGGGATTTATATCATAATGATAATCAAATTAAAATGTTTAATTTCATATCATAATGATAAAAAAATGTGAATGATTGATTATATATCATAATGATGATAAAATGTGAATGATTGATTTCATATCATAATGATGATGAAATGTGAATGAGTGGTTCCATATCATAATGATGATGAAATGTGAATGATTGATTTCATATCATAATGATGATGAAATGTGAATGATTGATTCTATATCATAATGATGATAAATTGTGAATGATTGATGTAATATCATAATGATGATGAAATGTGAATGATTGATGTAATATCATAATGATGATGAAATGTGAATGATTGATTTTATATCATAATGATGATAAATTGTGAATGATTGATTAATTTCATGTTGACATCTGCTCCATGTTCAACCAGATATTGAACAATATCGAGACAATTCATTTCGATTCCAATTGATAATGGGGATTTATATCATAATGATAATCAAATTAAAATGTTTAATTTCATATCATAATGATGAAAAAATGTGAATGATTGATTATATATCATAATGATGATGAAATGTAAATGATTGATTATATATCATAATGATGATGAAATGTGAATGATTGATTTCATATCATAATGATGATGAAATGTGAATGATTGATTTCATATCATAATGATGATGAAATGTGAATGATTGATTTTATATCATAATGATGATGAAATGTGAATGATTGATTTTATATCATAATGATGATTAAATGTGAATGATTGATTTCATATCATAATGATGATGAAATGTGAATGATTGGTTCCATATCATAATGATGATTAAATGTGAATGATTGGTTCCATATCATAATGATGATGAAACGTAAATGATTGATTATATATCATAAAAATGATTAAATGTGAATGATTGATTTCATATCATAATGATGATGAAATGTGAATGATTGGTTCCATATCATAACGATGATGAAATGTGAATGATTGATTTTAGATCATAATGATGATAAAATGTGAACGATTGATTATATATCATAATGATGATAAAATGTGAATGATTGATTTCATATCATAATGATGATAAATTGTGAATGATTGATTAATTTCATGTTGACATCTGCTCCATGTTCAACCAGATATTGAACAATTTCGAGACAATTCATTTCGATTCCAATTGATAATGGGGATTTATATCATAATGATAATCAAATTAAAATGTTTAATTTCATATCATAATGATGATAAAATGTGAATGATTGGTTCCATATCATAAAGGGGATCGAATGATTTTGATAGATTTGAGTTATAGGTGAACAAACTTGAATTCTAATTCAATTGAGTTCTTATTTCCAATAAGAAATAAAAAGGCTTCGAAGTTTCCATAACAAAAGAACTTCGCAGCATTCATCCTACCTATTGATCCTTTTTGTTCCAGCAGCCAATTGAAAATGTCATTATGGTGATAAGTGATTGCGGTGTCTAAATCTTCGTATGATATTGTATGACCGTCATTGAATAAAGACATGACAATGCTTTTGTTACCTCCTTCAACTGCACGAACAAATGTTTGGTCAGTAATTGTGCCTCCTATCAATTTGAGATATTCGAAACATTTTTCTGATCCATATTTACATGAAGCATCAATCAATGATAATCCATTATGCTTCTGATTAACATCAAACGTTTCTTTCTTTGCCTCAGATTGGAGATCTTCAAGTTTGTCCCATGAAATTGAGTGGAAAACGGTTCCTTGTGGATAAATGTTAGTGATATCAGAAACTTCCCTTTCACGTTTCTCAATATTGAAATCAAAACCTAAACTATTGAGAACAATCTTGAGATCTTCATTCCGAGGTGTATAATCAAAGTTTTGACGTTCATGAACCATTTTGAAAAGATTTGATAATTCAAAAATGATTTTTGGACGTATAAGTGAAACGCAGTCTATGATAAGACCAATTGCTGTAAGATTGATGGCAGTTCTTTTCTGTTTGTCACACAATTTGGAGAAGATTTGTTGAATTTGTTCTTTTTCCAGTTGATTTTGTGCTAGTGATCGCATCACATCAATAGGAACTCTAAAGCACTCTGGAATTTCTACATCCCCGACTTTTTGAAACTTCAAATCAGCGAAAGACGTCATTTTTAGAGACCTGTCACCTTTCCGAAATTTGCTTTCATCCTTCGAATAAGCAGATTGTCCTAAAAAGATTCAAAATATTATTGATTATTTTAAATTTGATAAAAACTTCAAATAATGAACGCAGAGCCTCCGGATGCAACGTAAAGCACTTCCATTAACTCACATGAAGTCTTAATTTTGAATTTTTTTTTCTAGCATTTATTTCTTTTTATTTGAATCACTGAAAGTGCCACTTTACTCGATGACCTATGGTAGTTACAATATCCAAAAGTTCGCTAATGCCTTCTTTTAGAAGATGATTTAAAATTCCAGAAACGCCCAATATTTTCTGAAATGCCTTGGATCTTTATTAAAACTATATCATTGTCTTGATGTATTACGGATCATAAACAGCTTTGTCTCATTTTTTATATAGTTAACCAGATAATATATATATTCGATTCTCATCACTAAAACTTAAAATTCGACTCAAATTACGATTATCCATGTTAATATAAGAATCCAACTTCGTCACAAACTCTCATTTGGGAATTTTGTACTTTTATAGCTAAATCGAAACATATTGATAAAAAAATAATCAATGATCTTTATTCTACGATTAATTTTCATTTACATTATATACTCAGTGTAATACGTGCAAATGGAACATCAATTTTTAAAAATTTACTTATTTTGATTTCCAGGCATAAATAAATTGGAAATGAATTGTTTCTTTCATGCACACCCTCATAAATTCATCATCTGAGTATGATTACATGACTAATATTATCAATTTTGCATATTATTACGTTGAAATCGTACGGTTTTTCAAAAAGCTGCTCCAACGCAAATTGTGAACGAAGAATTTGTTTGCATCTGAAGAGGCTCTTCGTTTCATTCATTTATGATACTTTCTAAAAAATTACTCGATATCGCAAAAAATAATTAATAATATCCACGGATAATCTATCCATTAAATAAAATCATGCGTTTTACACACCACCTTCTTTAACTTCATAAAAATACCATATAGAATATCCCATATTTTTCAATTTGGATATTGAGGTCTCAAAACTTAGCATATATATACTATGTCTAAAATAGATTAGATCTGCTTATTTAGAATCCTTTGTTTAAGCTTTATTCTCCCAAAACCCGGCATTTGCTTTTTAATAATGAAAAAATCGAAATATATACATTTAGACTTTTGAGAGGCATAACTCAAAAATTCATATCTCTAAAACTATGTATTGGAAAAGTAGCATTTTCGCCCTTGTAGCTGCAAACAAGAATTTCAAAACAAAATCGTGCCTCCGGAGAGATATCAAATATATCCATCTTAATTTCTTTTTCTTCTTTTTTTATTCATTTTCCCTGACAAATTCAAGATAGATCAAGACCGATTAGATAATTACATTAAGGATGTTCAATCTCAGCACAGGGTAGTACTCTGTGCCGTAGAGTCTTCACTTTTTTCATATAGATAATACCATTTCTTATAAATATTGAATATATTTGCTCATTATAAAATAAAATCTTAAAATAAAGTTTATGTAAGTAGTGCATTTGAATGATGTCCTCTAGGATATTAGAAATTCATATTTTTGAGTACAAAATTACTTCGTTCTATAAATTGCGTTCCTAAAACGAGGAATAAGATTCTACATATATGAAACATATTTGCAGTCTCTTTTTCCTGAATACTTCAATAAGAACATGCTTTGAACTTCACAATTTCTTTGAAATTAAATATATTTTGAGTGAACATTACGTTCAATCGATTTGAATGCAAGCAAATATGGTTAGAATGAACGCATGCATTTGCTAAAATTAAGAAAAATTGAAAACATATTGTTTCAAGTTGAGCTTGCGTAAATATATACAAATTTAATCACAGCACTGTGAACGATTTTTGGGTTTTTGAACCTCAAAATGAGTGATTTTTAATGCACAATAGTTTGCAGTGTCACTCTTAAGTTATTCATAATAAAATGAATTTTTCTCAAGAGCTTCTCGATAAATCTATGCTTTTTCTTGGTTGTTTATTATCTAAATGAAATGTGCAATATGTAAATCGTATAACGCATTAGCGAATTTAGCGGACCCAGTCAGTAATGTACATTTCGCATTAGCTACGACTGCGCCGTAGCCCTGCGAAATGTTAGTAATGTGACATATTACACATCAGACCTTGTTAGAGTCAATGGTGCACACTCGGTCCCACATGTAGGGATTAAAATTTTTATTTATTTCAAAACAAACGTTATTATTAATTTTAAATCTTATGACTTTATAAAATGTCAAGCTCTTAAAAAGAGCCCTTGCTCCCCTATAAGGATTAAAGATTTCATAAATTTCAAAATCAGCGTTAATTTTTTATTTTAAATATATGATATAATTTATTATGTCATGCGGTTATTGGTAGATAGGTAGATAAAAATATTTTCGAGAAAGAATCAAAAATTAATTTTCAAAAATATGAAGTCAAAAGATGGTTTATTAATAAACCCTATTACACGCGTAAACAGTCATAAATGGCGGCATGTAATCAGTGCCTAAACCAGTGTCGGCAGTGTTTCTGTAAACTGAATGAGTGTGACTTCCTGCATGATCAATGATTAAACCCATATCGTATTCTCTTGGCTTGTTGACTGTTGTTGCCTTGTTAATGATCTAATTTTGAGAATCTCGAAGATTTAGTTAATTTTATAACGAAAAACAACTAGTTCTTCACTGGCTAGAGGGAAATCTTCACTGATACCCCTCAAAATCAGTGAAGAACTGGTAGAGAACGCATTTGAAATTTTTGGCGTCACTGAATTTTCTACGTCTACTCAAACATCTCGATTTTTCTCCACCAGTATGAATATTTAAGGTCTAATTTTTGTGGCAAATGAAAAATTTTCCCATCTAAAATGCTGTGGATATATAAAGC